>JAUTXW010004680.1:0-122944 GCA_030620095.1 Kuschelorhynchus macadamiae
TATAATTGTAAGGAAATACACCTTTTTGGCGAATAAGTTTAAATCTTTCTTCATCATTGAATTTTTTTTATTTCTTTGCATTGTTCATTTTTTAAGCTTTCAGAGAGTTTTGATAAAGAATGGGATAGAAATTGAAAAGAATCAATGAACCTTAACGATATATTTTTTTTCTTAGCCTTTTGTGTCTTTTTATCAAAATAGTTATCCACATGAATAAGCTTTTCAAATGAAATATATTTTTCCTTGTTTTGTGCGACAACTGTTAGCTGTTCTTTGTTTAAGCATAATTTTTTAAGAAATAGATGAGAATCATAATTTCGCAAATTATGCAATATAACTGGAATAAAGTTAGGTATTCTGTAATTTATGTTGCAGAGTGAATGAGCTGGACCTCTATAAAGATCAGTTATATGACAATGATCTGCAACCCTGTCATTTAAAAGAGGTTTATTACAAATATGACAAACTGTTTCATAGTTATGATAAATTTTGTCCAGTTCGTTCAAAGGAATCATCTTTTTAGGAACCTTTAAAAATTTATTGTATATGTTATACACATCTCTTTCTAAAGAATTTATAAATAATGTATCACAATTTTGACCTCTATATCTTTCAAATTTAGAATAATTATGAATATAAATGAATGTGGAATATGTTCATATTGTTTTAAGGTGTATGAAGTATTAGGATTTTTGTCAACATTGTCATTATTTAAAGGCCTTAAAATGCATTCAAAATCTGCATACACCACGAAAGGAACTTTCATTTGTTTATGATAATTTACAAATTTCAAAATATTATCATATGAATAGTTTCCAAACTTATCTTTTATTAATTCTTTAGAAGGTAGGTTAATTCGTAAATGATCACAATCATAGCTATTGTGTTGTAATAAATTTTCTTCTGTAGGGAAATATTGTAAACAACCGTCGCAAATATATTTTTTTCCGTGATGTTTAGACATTTGTGCAGAAACTAATTTTGATAAATCTTTAATATAGCAATAATGAAAAGTTTTTTCATCGTCATCACTTATTAACAATAAATTGACATGTTGATTTTTTTTATTCGATGAATAATAAAGTGGACCAATTACTTCATACCCCTTTTTAGGATTTATAATTTCTAATCCATATACATTAATAGAAATGTTATTTTTTTCTTCAAAAATCTTAATGTTCTTTAGCAACATTGAAAATTCTATACCTGACATATCCAAAACAGAAGAGTAGTGTGGGTAGGATGAAGTTTCAAAATCTAATCCGCTTGGTTGTTGAAGAGCAGACACAACTGCCCAGGCGAAGCAAAAGTTGTCATCATTCCTAATGTTGATCACAGCTTGACGTCTCTTGATCTCTTGAGGAAGTTCGATAAAAGATGAGGCTCTCAGCGGAAGCCCATCCTGCAATGTAAAAATTAAAAAAATTACTTTTTTGTTGCCGTTGTAAAATAGAAAATAAATTCTTTACCTGAATCTCTTTCTACAAATTCGTCAGCTTTCTGGTCAATAATGGTGCAGATTTGCTCTAAAAGTTCTTTTGTCTGATATCCCTGGCAAATGACTTGGAACGGCGCATTAAAAGATTTGACATCATAGCTGTCGCTGCTGGGGTTAAAATAGAAACCGAACAGTTCCATATTTAGCTTGATACATTTATGTTTCTGCAGTTCTTGATCTATTAGATGTACAATTTTGTATTCCAAGTGTTGAAAATATTCTTTCACATTTATGAAGTTTTGGGGTGAGGAAATCCTATAAGATATTATTCGTTCCCTGAATGCCGACTTGATAATTTCAACACCTTCCTCCAAGCCTATTTTGGCATTATTCTTGTGCACACTAGATCGAAGATGTCCACCCCATAGACTTTGGTTTATATTTTTCTTGCATTCTTTACAATATTTGTATAATCTATAAATTAAGAAAAAATTATTTACAAAATAAAACATGAAAAATAAAATGTTCTTACCTTTAACAAGCTTTGGTTGTTTCAACCAACTAGTGAGTGTTGTGGAATTTCCGCAAACATGTTTTTTAATATGTCGCAATAAATTATCCTTTCTAGTAAAGACTTTATTACATGTTACACACTTATGCATTTTTGAAGTTTTCTAGATAATAATAATAAAATTAATATTGTGCATTTTTATTTAGTTATAGTCAAATTTTTAAAAAAGCAATTGCATTTTTGAAGTTCTCTGGATAATAATAATAAAATTAATATTGTGCATTTTTATTTAGTTATAGTCAAATTTTGAAAAAAGCAATAGAAATTAGTTGACTTTATGAATCCTCAAATGAGTCAACTAATTTGTCAAAGGCCTGTTTAACATAATTCACCGTACTTGCGTCTCCCTGTTAAATTGTGATCAAATCAGTTAAATTTTGAATAGCGAAACCCAGACCCTTAAGGTTTGCTACTTGTTTTTTATTTTTTTTATTAATTTTAAATTTTTTTTTAATAGTAAATGATGGTTTCGAAATTGAATTTTGTTCAACTGGTGAATTAAGAGAAATATCCGAAGTTAAATTTGCTTCAATTTGTTTTTCTTGCGATTCAGAATTTACAATATCATATGGTGAATTAATAGGAGATATAGCCGAACTTAAATTTTGATCAATTTGTTCTTCTTCCGAATCAGAATTTTCACTAAACAAAAAGGGAGAGCAAATTGGTCTCGGAGAATTAATTGGCGATTTTAATGTTAAATAATTTGGATTAGATTTTTGAAAACAAACAATATCCTCATAGCTAGAATTTTGATTTTTGTCAATGTCATTCAGTTCTTCAAGAGTTTGTTTAGTTTTTGTTGTAATTAAGTCCGTTTTGTTGTCAATAATGTCATTAAGATCGTTAGGAGTTTGTTGTTGAGTAGCTGTAAATAAATATTTTTCGTTGTTCTGTTTGTTGGCATTATTCTGAACTTGGCTATTGTAAATAATTTCATTCAAGTCCTGAATAGTTTGTTGTTGACTAGTTGTAAATACGTCTGTTTCATTGTTTTGTTGGTTTGCAAAATTTTGCATTTGAGTACATGTGTATAAGTCGAAGTCATTGTCAATAATTTTGCTACTCGATGCCAAAAAATTGTCCGTTATGAAAAAAATCGTAATAACAAATAAAATACCAAATAAAAGTGTCACAAATATAAATAAAAATGTCACCAATATAAATAAGAATTAAATTTTGCCAAATAAAAATGTTAGAAATATAAATAGAAATTAAAAAATTACCAAATAGACACAATGAAAACACCAGAAAACTCGCGAGCCCTGCACGGTGTGAATGCAGAAATCAATTGCATTCGTCTCTTCGCTGAGGCGATATTATGTAAGAAAAAGTTGATCACATATGTCCTACTTAAAGTTGAACGACAATCATACAACTACTTTTCCAAGCCGAGCAACGACCTTCCCCCCCCCTTTCCCCCTCCCCTCCTTCCTCCCCCCGGACCCCTGAATTCCCGAGACTCAAATCCCGGCTCCCCAATTACCGGCTACCCTTTTCAGATTAAGTTAGGTTAGGTTAGGTTAAAAAAGAAGAAAGGAAAAAAAGGAGAAGGAAGGAAAAAGGAGAAAAAGAAATAGGAGATAGAAGGAAGGGAGAGAAAGAAGATGTGGTGAGGGTGGGGGGTTAAGGGGGGTCTTAGGTTAGGTTAGTTTAAAAAAGAAGAAAGGAAAAAAAAAGGAGTAGGAAGGAAAAAGGAGAAAAAGAATAAAGGAGTAGGAAGGAAAAAGAGGGAAGGGAGAGAAAGAAGATGGGGTGAGGGTGGGGGGGGGGGTTAAGAGGGGTCTTAGGTTAGGTTAAAAAAGAAGAAAGGAAAAAAAAAAAAGAAGTAGGAAGGAAAAAGGAGAAGGAAGGAAAAAGGAGAAAAATAAAAAAGGAGAAAGAAGGAAGGGAGAGAAAGAAGATGGGTGAGGGTGGGGGGGTAAAGTAACAAGGAAAGGGACAGTGAAAAAAAAACTTAAGTATTGCAGTATGATCTGAGAAGGATATCACGCAGGAGTGAAAGTGGTGGTCGATGGGATATATACTTCAGAACAACCACTCGGTGATCATACAGTATCATTCTCTGTAATATCAGTTGTCGCAGCAAATCTATCTATCTAAATCTAAAGTTCCTAACGATGGCAGAAAATATGATTGGAAACGCTGCCCAAATTGAAGAAAATAATATGGAGATCACCGCTCAAATTGAAAAAAGAGACGAAATTTTTATTAACTGGAAGGCAATTCCATCGGTTATAAACATTCATTTTTGGACAAATCATCTAGGCTTGTCAGAAGATCATTCTTGTTTAACATCGCCATTAATTATATTGAGGAAGAGGAAGATGAGGAGGAAGATGATCAGGAAATTGACGAAGGAGTGGACATGGATGGACAACTGCTAAATTTAGGAACCGAGGCTGACGTAAAAGTAAGCAAGTTTAGGGCTAGTGAATTATTTAATAATTTTGAAGAAAAAGATGTATGTGTTATACAAAGCTACACTAAAATTGAAAGTCGAAGACTAGGAACATTTGCTATTTGCCTTCCTTGTAGTGCAATTCACATGAGATATTTACGGAGAGGGGAGTCCGATCATGTGAGCTGCCACTACAAAAGAGCTTATGTTGTTAGTGCTTCTGATTTACATTGTGCTATTTGTAGGATACATCTTTTTTTACTAATTCCTGAACCTGCTTGCTTTTACTGCAATAAAAATGAAAAAAAAAGAGATGGAAGATATTTAACATTAATATTAAACATAGTTTGTAAAGGTGATGGGTAGATTATTTTAACAATATTAATTTTAAATATAGGTTATAAACGTAATGGGTAGATTATGTCAAAAATATTAATTTTAAACATAAATTGTAAAGATAATAAGTAGAATACGTCAACAATATTAATTTTGAAAAATGTCAACTGTTACTATAAGCGGTTATATATTTTCAGTGCTATATGCCAAATACTTCTTTTTATTCTAACATCTGACCCTGTATTTTTTTTATTACAACAAGAACGAAAAATGAAATAGCTAATCATATGTAAAAATAATGTGTAGATTATGTCAACTGCCACTATAATTTCCACTGTTTATTTTAAAAATGTTAAACCATAACAGTTGTTTTGTTATGTGATGTGAAAATTAGTATGTATTAAAAAACTTGTTTAGAACATTGTTGTTTCAATATAGGAAAAGGAAAAAAGTATATCAATATATTATTATTAGTATAATTAAAAAATAATAACTTTTAATTTCCACTGTTTATTTTAAAATGTTAAACCATAACAAATTAGTATGTATTAAAACACTTAAAGAATATTGTCGTTTCAATATAGGAAAAGGAAAAGGAAAAACTGTGTTTCAATTATTATATATTTACATTTACTTTTTACAAATTTATTTGACCAGAGTTTTCACAAACACAAAATTTAAAACTACAACAAAATGATGTCTAATTACATCTTTGAAGATTTGTACCAAATAGTAATATCTAGTGCGACATACAGGACAATTGTTTACCAGTATAGAACAACAATTTTCATCATTCCATCTTAAAATACATTTTAAACAAAAAATGTGGGAACATGTATTTGGTCTACATGAATCATAATATTCGATTATTTCAAAACAAATAGCACAAAACACTTTTTTCTCTTCGCTCTCAGTTTTGTTCAAATTTTTTAAAACAATCCCATTTTCTTCTCGAACTAATGATATAGTTTCTTCTCGAACTCCTAGTATAATTTCTTCGAGGCTAATTGTCTGAAGCGGAATGGATCGATTTCTTTCTCCAACTGATTCACTCATTTTATTTTAATATTATTAATAGATTTATTCTACAGATTTTTTCTTTTAGCAGTCACTCGTACCTTAGCATACTAAAATGATCTTGATGCACCTATTTATAAGACTTAAGAATGCAAAATCAAATGTGGGAGGACAAAGAGAAAAAGTTAAAAATATGATGCGAATGAGAATAAAAGGGGAGGAAGATAAGAATATATATATATATATATATATATATATATATATATATATATATATATATGTTATATCCGTTATAGCCACGTGTATTCATTGACTTCAGTCGCATGGGAACGGATATGGCGATTTCAACATTTCAAGGAATGCATTGCAAGCAGTATTTTCGAGTTGCAGTTCTCACAGCTTGAAGGTGCTGCCTCATCATTTCAAAACATATAAATTAAGCACCAATTGTAAATATTAGTTAGTTCATATCAGATACTGTTATTATGTCAGTTTAAGTTTCAAATAATACGGTTTAAGTTTTACAATTATACAAAGTATTTTTAAGTGAATAAATAATATTTTTTAAAAAGTGAATTTTTGAAATAAAAGTGTAACAAATTGGCGCAGTCGGTAGGATTCGTCTAACGTCGGCAGAACAAGGAAGACCTAACTGTGGACGGCGGATCGCAAATCCCTTAACGAAGAAAAGAACCATATCAAGGCGTCCTCACTCAAAGATAGCTGCGGAAGGAACACCTGGTGAAACCCCTGGCAGTCCTAAGAGAACAAGACGACCAATGCTCCTGTTTACGTAAGTGACATTGAATTATCCCGTTTTAAGTGTTGTATTTTATTTTATTTTACTGTTCGATTGTCTATACGTAATTTTCTACCCTGATTTTAATTTTCGTATATTCTACCCTGAATTTGAAGAAAAGCTAAACCTTTATTTACCAATTTTGTAATTTGAAAAATAGCCTAATATTTTATTTTCAAAAAGAATTTTAATTTGTATTCTTATAAAAATTTAAAGCAATTAACAAAATGCCCGAAACACGTTCTCAACAAATTCAACCAGCTGCACAGCAAACAACACAAAGTGCTGAAGTAGAAATCGAGCCTTACAGGCTATCCGAAATATTTTCTATAGTACCTGAATTTGAAGGCGATCAAATCTCCTTAGGTACCTTTTTAAACGCGTGCGATTGTGCCTATAAAATGGCAACAGCGGATCAAAGACTCTTGTTAACGATTCACATAAAAAATAAACTTAAAGGAAGAGCCGCACAATTAGTAAATTCGAGAAATCCAGGAACATATACCGAAATTAAACAACTTTTAAATCTCCATTTTGGCGACTCAAGGGACTTATCGTCTCTTATACAGGATCTTCAAAGACTCCGTCAAGTTCCCGGCGAGTCCGCCCTTACATTTTATAATCGGTTACAAGTTTTAAATGCAAAAATGCTTTCGAGTATTCAAAAAGCTTCTAACCTCACTAATGATCAAAAAGCTGCACAAAGCAGATTAATTGAAACAATGAGTTTAAATACGCTTTTAACTGGACTGGAACCTCGTCTAGGCCAAATCATTCGTGCAGGAAACCCGGGAGACCTTTTAGAGGCCCACTCCCGCATTAGAAGAGAATTACAGCTCTCCTATTTTGAAAACCAAAAAATAAACAAACCAAATTCTCCGAAACCTCCTCAACCGATTAGGAAACCTTTACCACAAATTATAAAATGTCATAAATGTGGACGCACCGGACACATAGCTCCAGAATGCCGTACACAACCAATGTCCCAACCTGGTTATTCCCAAAATAGCGGTAACGTAAACTACCAAAGACAGTTTCCTTCTTCCAGCCAACTTCATTTTTCTCAGCAAAACAGACCCAACACATTTTCATCTCAATATAGACCTCCTGCAGCTGCCCAACAAAACCAAGCTGCATCCCGTCCTCCTATCATGCAGAGAAACTCAAATTTTTACCCAAACCAACAGAGAGCTCACCACGTAAATTATGATAACCCATATTACGAAGAACCCCAATATTACGAGTATTCTCAAGATGATAGTAACTTCGAAAACCAAGAATACTGTATTCAAAACGACCAAACTTTTACAAGTCATTCTGAAGAATTTGACAGCTCAGAATTTCAAAATTTTCCGTCTCCCCTTCACAAGAACCGCCCTCCGGACAGCATTACCAAATCGATCGACCCGATGTTGGAACTACAGAGTCAGATTCAGACAATGAATTTAGACGATTTCGACCCCAATGTGAACTTTCCGGAACAAGCGTTCCTTTGAACCCATTTCTTACTGTTAATCCCAAGAACCTGTACTATATTAACGATGCTTCAAATATCTTCAAACTTTTAATCGACACCGGAGCAGGGATATCTATTTTTAAAGAAAACACCGTCAAGAAATTTCCCCATCGGACAGCAGAAAACGTTACTATTCAGGGCATAACAAATCAAAAATTGTCTATATTTGAATCCACCCTTGTCCCTTTTGAGATAGGTAACCCACATAAAGTGTATATTTATAATCTAGATATCGATTTTGATGGCATCTTAGGACTTGATTTTCTTGAGCATTATGAATGCATAATCGATCTTAAATCAAAAAAATTAATAACCAATTTTAAAACGATTCCATTGCACAAAGTCGGTGCTATTACAACCCCAAATAATGTCCATAAAAGTGAGATACACAATAAAATCTCTATCGATGCCCGCACAGAGAAAATATTCAAATTAACCTGTAATCTAAAAAATACTGACGCCCTGTTAACGGCTCAGGAAAAAGAAAAGGTTCGTCTACCTAGCGCGATTGTACATGTTAACGAAAACGGCGAATTTATGACTTCTATTCTAAACGCAAACGCCATCCCGAAATCCATAGATTTTTCCGATCTTTCTATAGAGCCATTCACGTCAAGTGACGTCATACTAAACTTAAATACTCAAGATGATTATGCGTCCGACCAAATTGATAGAGTACAAATAATCCGAAATGAGCTAAGAACGGAACATCTTAACTCCGAAGAAAAGGAGATGATCACAAACCTCTGTTTAGAATACTCTGACATATTTTATATTGAGGGTGATAAGCTAACGTTCACCAATGAAATCAAACATGTAATAGAGACTAACAACGCAAAGCCTGTATTCACGAAATCTTATAGGTATCCTCAGATACACAAAGAGGAGGTGAAAACACAAATAGGAAAAATGTTAGAACAAGGAATTATCCGGCCCTCTATCTCACCGTGGTCTTCACCGGTGTGGGTGGTACCCAAAAAACTCGATGCATCCGTGAAACAAAAGTGGCGTGTAGTTATAGACTACAGAAAGCTGAATGATCTTAGTATTGACGATAAATACCCTTTGCCAAATATTTCAGATTTGTTGGATCAACTTGATAAATGTCAATATTTCTCGACGCTTGATCTCGCGTCCGGCTTTCATCAAATTGAGATCACTCCCGATGACATACCTAAAACAGCATTTTCAGTCGATAACGGACACTATGAATTCGTCCGAATGCCATTCGGTCTAAAGAATGCCCCGTCCACGTTCCAGCGTGTCATGGACAACATTCTTTTGGGCATCCAAAACGAGCGTTGCCTTGTATACATGGACGATATAATCGTCTACTCGCCCACCATACATGAACATATAGACCGACTAAAGGAAGTTTTTAAACGTCTCCGAAATGCAAATCTTAAAATCCAACCCGATAAGTGTGAGTTCTTGAGAAAGGAAGTTGCTTATCTGGGACATCTTGTCACGAAAGATGGTGTAAAACCCAATCCCTCAAAAGTAGAATGCATTAAAAACTTCCCAGAACTAAAAAATGCAAAGGACATTAAGTCTTTCCTGGGATTAGCGGGATATTACCGCAGATTCATCCCGAACTTCGCAAAAGTGTCCAAGCCTTTAACCCAACTCCTAAAAAAGGACGTCCCATTTCTCTTTGATTCTGAATGCAAAAAGTCATTCGAAGAACTAAAGAAAGCCCTAATTACAGACCCCATTCTCATCTACCCTAATTTTGAGGAAACCTTCCTCCTGACTACAGACGCAAGCGCATTCGCAATAGGCGCTGTGCTGTCACAAGGGCCAGTCGGAAAAGATCTACCAATAGCTTTCGCATCTAGAACACTTTGTAGCGCAGAAACTAAATACTCCACCATCGAAAGGGAGCTACTGGCAATTGTATGGGCCGTAAAACATTTCCGCCCTTATCTTTTTGGACGAAAGTTTACACTTATTACGGACCACCGGCCATTAACCTGGCTCTTTTCGATTAAGGACCCTGGTAGTAGGCTTGCTCGCTGGCGTCTAAAATTAGAAGAGTACAACTATAAAATCGAACATAAGCCCGGAAAGATAAACAAAAATGCAGACGCCCTATCCCGAATAAAGATTAATTACTTCCAAAAATGCGCAAACTTCCAATCAAAATGTGCCATTTTTGCCGCTAACGAAAATGATAGCGAAAATGACGACCAAAATCAACCAGACCCAAATGCCGTCGAAATAGACGACGAACACATCACACAAGAATATAACAAATTTGTAGATCTCTACCAAACGAGATCAATAATTGACTATTCCAAAGTCGAATTCTCAAATTCGCAGCTTTTAGATAAATCGCATAAATTAATTATTACCTTTTTCTGGCAAAACAAACTAGAGGAAATGCATTACAAAATAATCGAGGATATCTTCGAAGAAAACATTCATTTTGAAAACATGAGCGTTAACATTGCCTCTAGCAAAACTGTAAAAGATAGAAAATACTTTATTATCCCAATACCATTCGACCCGGAAATTGTAGCCCAACACCTGTTCTATGTTCTATTTAAGGCCCAAAATGAATTCGATCCCTCCAAAACATTTTATGTAGAAAATAATTTAGCACTGCCCATTCTCGAAATGTTCTCATTTATCTTTGCCGATAAAGAAATAAAACTTAAAATCTGTCAAAACGTTGTAAGATCCCCAGACGCTAACGAAATTCCCCAAATTCTAGAACACTACCATTCAGGCAAAACCAATTTGCATCGGGGAATAAACGAGACAGTCAGGCGCATAAGAGAAAAGTATAATTGGCCGAACTTAACAAAAGATGTTGAAAAATTAATTAAAGCCTGCGAAATATGTCAGAAGGTGAAAATATGTCGGAAAAATTTAAGTACACCACTCGTTATAACGGAAACCCCAAAAACCCCGTTTGAAAGAGTAAACATTGATATCTTCGAATATCCAACCAGATATTACGCACTCACAGTTCGAGACGAACTTACGAAGTTCACGCAAGCCTACCCACTAGACGACAAAAAAGCGTCAACGATTGTAAATACCCTATTAGTATTTTTCCAGCATTATGGAACACCCCTAAGAATACATTGTGACTATGGGCGTGAATTTGATAACTCGTTAGTTAAAGACCTTTGTGAATTGTTTAACACAAAACTAACATTCTCTAGTGTAAATCATCCCCAGTCTAATGGGTCCATCGAAAGGTTCCATGCAACCTTATCAGAAATGATTAGAGCGAACGTAGCAGAAAACCCTACAGAACATCCGTTTAATGTATTACCCTATGCAGTAATCTGTTATAATAATACTAAAAATAAAACACACGGGTTTACTCCGTTTGAACTCATTTTCGGTCACACGTCAAGTAGGCCACCTGAAACATTATACAATCAGGAAAAATTAATATCGAAATACATACGAGATCTTAATAACCGCATGGAATATTATTACAAAATCGCTAGGGCAAAAACAGAAAGGCAAAAAGAAAAAGCAAAAGTCAGGTTCGACGAACACGTATCTCCTATCCCCGAATACAAAGTTGGCGATAAGGTATACGTCAAAGAGTCACAAATAAAATCAAAATCCGAAAACAAATTTAATGGTCCTTTTGAAATTACACAAGTGTTTCAAAATTCCGCCATTCTTCTTAATCCTCGGACAAATCAGTCATCTAAAGTCAACCTCGATTGGTTAAAACCCTATTTTGAATAAGAATATTCTTCTTTGCAGATTCCTCGGGCTGCTCTCGGTAGGCCTGTCCCAATTTTCCATAACACCTATCAACAACACACTCGGAATATTCTTCCATGAAGAAGGTTCTGTCAAAGTGTCAAACGACAAATGGACACTCCTCGTGTATAAAGATCTTTCTTACATAAAAGAAGCTATCGTGAATAACGATAAAATCCTAGAAGGATTACTAGACGGCTTCATAAACGTTGACTCGCCTAGAATGATATCTTTCAGATCCGAAATACAAACACACGTTAGCCTGCTTAATCAAATATCCGATTCTGTCAATTTAAAATATAAAGAAATAATCGCAGATACGAAAAAATATAGTCACAGGGAGAGGCGCGGAATATTTAACGGAATTGGCACGGTCTGGAAATCCATAACTGGAAACCTCGATGCCTCAGACGGTAAATATTTCAATGAATGCATTGATAAAGTCAACCAAGACGAAAGACATATCGAGAACCTCCTTAAAAATCAGATATCGGTTACTACTTCAGTCATAAAAACTTTTAACGCATCAATACAAAAACTTCAAATAGACGAAGAAACATTTAACCGAGACATAATCGAAATCCATAAATCGATAATAGACATATCTGATGACCTTGCATTTTACGATGCTCAAATAAGAACATTAGACTTATGTGAATCATTAATGGAGAGTTACTCCTTTCTAGAAAACTTTCTTAACGACGCTCTAAATGCTATATCATTCGCTAGACTAAATATTTTACATAGCTCAATAATAACCCCAGGAGATCTGATTAGTTCCCTTCAAGAAATTTCACAATCTCTTAGAAAAAATAATCTACCTCTACCTGTGTACTCTTCAACACTCGCACAATACGTTGAGATTATCGAACTTGAGGCATATCAATCAGACACTAATGTAGTGTTTGTTAGTATCTTTATCCAATACCTGTGTTGGATAATCGAACAGAATTTCACCATATAATTCCTACAACACAAAAATATATAGCGCGGGACGATGATTCAATTTTATACGTTTCTTTTCAAAACCTAGAAGGCTGTAAATCAATAGGACGAAACCAAAAGATCTGTTCAGATGTTCTACCCTACCCAATAGACAGCGAAGCGATTTGTGAAGCTCAGCTCCTTAGAGGACCAAACCAGTTACCTAAGACATGTCAAGTATCAATTCTTCTGGCAAAAGGTTACAACGTCAAAGGTATCGACCTAAACTTTTGGTTGATTACTGTGTCAGATCCATTACCAGTTACTATCAAATGTGAAGGAAGAGAAGTCAAGACGAACATTATCAATGTCAATTCCCTCCTTAAACTTCAACCGTATTGTAACGCCTTTATAGGGAGCACACGCGTTCACGCCAAGGCAATCATCGACAAGTATCAAAACGTTACTTACAAAAGCCACCCAGTTTTGATCCCATACAAGTGCTGCCAACACATCTCATCGAAGCTTCATACCCCAGACCTCAAACCTCTAAAACTGAACAAGATAGATGTAGAAGATCTCAATATTGCTCAGCACAAACTAGACCAATATTCAGAAGAACTGGACAAACTAATAAACCAACCTTTTGTCTACAAACACTTGTCTTGGTTCACAATCATCACAATAGTACTTCTAGCCAGCCTACTCGTCCTGTACATATTATGTAAGTGTCGTCGTAAGAGACTACCCAGCATCACCATGGCTCCACTAGATGATGGTTCACCACCTCCGCCCAGACCACTGCAGCGAAAGACAGTCAAGAGCAGACTAAGCAGTATTCTTGCGAGAAGACGGCCAGCTATCCATCCCCAAGCCGAAGAAGAAGACGAAGACGAACTTTAAGTGATTTTACAAAAGTTAAAACATTGTATTAACTTTTGACTAAAAGGGGGAGTTGTTATATCCGTTATAGCCACGTGTATTCATTGACCTTCAGTCGCATGGGAACGGATATGGCGATTTCAACATTTCAAGGAATGCATTGCAAGCAGTATTTTCGAGTTGCAGTTCTCACAGCTTGAAGGTGCTGCCTCATCATTTCAAAACATATAAATTAAGCACCAATTGTAAATATTAGTTAGTTCATATCAGATACTGTTATTATGTCAGTTTAAGTTTCAAATAATACGGTTTAAGTTTTACAATTTAACAAAGTATTTTTAAGTGAATAAATAATATTTTTTAAAAAGTGAATTTTTGAAATAAAAGTGTATATAATATATATATATATATATATATATATATATATATATATATATATATATATATATAGTTTTTAGTTTTCTTGGATATAGGTTTAATTAATGAAACTTTTTTCCTGCAACTAGTTCGACGTTTCGCTTGTTTTTCGAAGCATTTTCAAGAGCATAACTATTCAATAGTTAAGTATTATGAATGTTTGTTTTGTTACGTATAGTACATGTTAAATATTTGCGTATGTTTGTTGAATAGTACTAATCCATGGGTTATGTATATTTTTTAGACACGCAACAAGTAGGAAATATATAACGCGGCAAGAACTACTATATAGTAGAAAATAGACACATGTTTCTGACTTAAGGTCTTCATCAGTACAATCAAATAGTTGAAAGACGAGTACGAGTGCCAAAATGAATACACAAAACGATACCAGAGTCACCAACAGGAGCAAAACCGACATTTGTGATTATCAAGAGAACATCCGAAATCTTCACCGGACTTGATACTCTATTTACCACGGAGCAGCATCTCGTGTTTTCTACCGGAAATGTTTCAATTATTTCAGCGCTCTAAATATTTACTTATGTTGACCTTATTTTAAAACTAAAATAAAATGAATACTTCTACAAAAATAGTCAACAAAACCATAAATAAACACCAACTACTAATAGATTATTCATTGTTAGAAGACCCTATATCATCGACGAATCGCCAATCACAACACATATTTTTTAATGTACTTTATGTACTTCCTATTGATTCGTCGTTTATTTCGGTTGGAGTATAAACAAGTTTCGTTGAATTTTTATTGTCAGCTTCTTCGCTCAGTGGTAGGGTTTTCGACTTTCGTTGCAATGGATGCGTGTTCGAATCCCCGTTCAAGCGATAACTGACCCAGAGACATTTCGGGCCTTTCAAAGTTTTTAATAGACCCAAGCAGATTCTTGTGCTTCTGGCACTACAGCGTCATATGCATCCTGTGCAATTATTCCTACCGGTATCTGTATTTATACGCGGAGTTTTATTTTGATGCTTCATATTTTTTGGCTTCGTGGTGGGTGATGTATGTTTTTCTTCTACCGCGGTACGATTCACTCAAGCTGCTGTTGGTTTTATTGCTGTGGCAGTCACAGATGGAGGTACTGGAAATCGAACTAGCTTGGTCACTCACTTCACCTATGATTACTTCCGATTCCAAATGTATTAAATCGGAGTTTTCATTTGTAGGAGTATATATACATACAGGGCAAATTTTCTTGGGTTGGGTTTTTTGGTCTCAAAAGGTTTTTGGAAAAATAAAGGGGTTTATTTTTCGGTACTCATTTTAATTTATTTTTTTCTATGAATGTTTCGGCAGATATGCCTTCATCAGTGCTGTTTGAAAATATGGTCTAAAACTAAAAAAAGAATACTACCTTAAGACTTGTTACTACTTTTAAATGGTGACTTCAAAGAAGGAGGAGGTTATCAATCCGATCCTATGCATTTTTTATGTATGTACATCGTTTACTCCGTGGTTTGAGCAATTTGAATGAAATTTTCAGGGAATAAACAGGATATTACTGGATTAGTCCCATAGCAAAAGTATGTATGGTACCATTGTATATAGTAGAATAAGACATGTAATTGTGCAAGGATGTTACATAAGATGCAGTGGACCTAGTGGCTATTTTTAAAACTCGACTTTAACAATAAAACTCATATAAATAGAAATAAAAAAAAAAATAAAACCGAGTTAAAAAAATTGCACTAAAAAGGGAAAAATAATCTTATTTCTCTTACAAAATTTTACTGTGGGAAGTCGGTGCCAAACTAATAAAGGCAGGAAGACATTATACTCGTGGTATTAGACATCAAGACACTAAGTAATTAAGAATAAGTTTGGTGCCGACTTCGAGGAGTAAAATTGTCCCGGTGAAAGAAAATATTATTTTTCACTTTTTAGTTCATTTTATTAAGTCGGTTTAATTTTTTTTATAAACATTTTTATTTTTATATATATTACTAAACTAACAGTGGCATGTTTGAGGTCAGAAGTATTTCGACTGACGTTAAGCCGCGTTTTGTAACTGTTGCTTGTCTTATCCATTGTTTTTACTGAAATAAAAACACAGTGTTTTCTGTTGTCATTTAGTATGTGGATTGGGGGCCTTTAATTTTACTTATATATTCTAAATAGTGCACTTATTGGGTAATTATTGTATTAATTTTTTTTTTATTTAATTTAAGAGAAAAAAATCACAATATGACGATTATTTTATTACATTGTAATTTATTTGGTTTAAGTTTTTTATTTCATTTTTGTCATTTATTGAATTTTCATGTTTTTTAATGTTGGTTTCCGTTTTTAAGACTTTTATGTCTTCATAAAAGTTAGGTGATGTTTCGTTTGAATGTTTGGTTATTGAAGTTTTAATTTTTTGTTATCATATCTATGCCCATTTAAGCGATTTTTAACATTATTATACTCCAGGGCTAAGGTATTTGATATATAGTGTGTGTTTTTTGCTTGGTTTTGTGGCATACGGTTATATTTTGTTGTTTGAAAATCATTCATATTTTTTCTGAGAGACCCTGTACGTATGGTATTGATAAGAATTTTTTATTTTTAATTCTAGCTGAAGTTTTTTCGGTTGGTACGTTTTGGTTGAGACTGTTCATTTTATGTAATCTAGAGTTAAATATTGAATTTCATAATTTTTCTGGCTAACCATTTTAAGTTTTTTGCTTTTTGTATTGTCTGTGGTTGATAAGTTAAATAACTTAATTTTATTACTCTATCAGCCAGGCTTATTATTACTGACTTCTTTTGGTTTATTGGATGGATGTTGAGAGAAATAATTTATGTATCTGCCGGACCATGTCTTTTTTGTATACCATTTTGTTTCGATAATATTAAAAGAATTAAATATTAATTAAATATTAAAGAAAGTTTATTTTAGGTTTTCAGTTTCTATGGTAAATTGTAGTTTTTCGTGGAAGTTGTTAAAGGCGTTTAGAATGTTGTTACATTTATCTCTTTGAATTAAGGTTATGCAATCATCGACGTACCTTTATAAGAATAGGAGCCCATTGGGCAAACTTTTATCTGTCTGAAAAAAATTATTTTTGTACAGAAAATGTAGATTTTAAAGTTAGTTCAATGGCAACTAAGATTTCATCTATGGGTATATCCGGGAATTTGTTTATTTCGTTCTATTTCTTTAATAAGTTGGAGAGTTAGTTCTATTTCTACATTTTTGTACAGACATGACATCAGGAGAGATTAGAATAAGGCTTTGTGGTACTTAAACATTTTCTTTGAAATCCCATGAGTCTTTAGTATAAGTTGTGCTTTTGTTTATTATATTTTCTAGAATCTGTTTTAGAAAATTAGAAAGGTTGTTTAGTGGTAATTATATAGGTATAAGAAATAATTGGCTGCATTGGAATTCCTCTTTTATGTAATTTTGGCAAGCAAAATATTTTTGGAGTTTGGGCATTATACATTTTTAGATCTTTTGCGTAATTAGTAGTTTTTCTTTTTCCACCGTGTAACAAGTTCGTTGTTACTTTTTTGAAAAATATTTATATGATCTGCGTTTATTATTTTGTATATATCTGTTTCATTCAAAAGTAATTCCATTTTGTTATCATAATAACCGATTTATTTGATTTATCTGAACGAACCATTTTAGATTAGATGATTTTTTAGGAAAATATTAGTTTTTTAATAATTTTATGTAATTCGTTGTCTATATTATTATGCCTGGTTTTGTATTGTTTACATTTTACTTTACTTTGATAAGTTTTAAGAGTGTTACAACAATTTGCTCTAATTTTTGTCATTTTCATTATTATTAAGTTTATTATATTATATCAGGAACTTGGAGTTCATTGGGATTTGTAATTGGAAACTCAAAGATTGCCACTGTTATGTTAATGATAAAAATACATGTGCTTGTCTATTTCTATGGATAACAAACGGTCTTCTAAACTCGATGAAAACAAAAAACAAATTATTTAGGATTAAAACCAATAATCCAACCGAAAAGAATATAAATAAATACAAAGTATTTAAAAATAAATTGACAGCCCTTATTAAGACGAAAGGTTAATTGCTTTAAAGCTTACAATAAAAATTACTCGGAAGATATTTGGAAATGCGTAAACAAAATGGCCTCAGAATACAAAAAAAAATGTGTCTCAAATTATGACACCCATTAATGCTTTCGTCGACTTTGTCACAGATATAGGTAAAAATGTAGCAAATAACATAAAAAGATGCGTAGTTTGTACTCTCCAAGACAATCATTAATATACTCGTTTTTTTAACCAACTGACACAAATAAATTTTTACAAATAATCGCTAATTTAAAAAAATTAAAGCTCCTGGATATGATGGCCTAGCAAACGACCTAATAAAAGAAACTACCATATACAAGCATAACCTTTAACCTATTATTAATAAATTATTTTCTATCTGCATTTGTCTAAGTCAAATACAAAATAATATCTGACAAACAATTTGGATTTAGGGAAGGAATTTTGGCTGAAGACGCTATGATATGCCTTACCAATAAAAATTACAAATCTTATTAATAATAATAATATCTTTATTTGGTAACGAACAGGAAATTTTTTAACACGATTTACATTTAATAAATAGTTACCAAAAAGGGGAAGTTCACACTTGTAAAAGTGTACTTTAACACTTAACGCTTTAAAGTTATAAAAATCTAATCATATAAGCATCGACCCAGTTCAGGAAAACATTGACACAGATTAGGATATAGCCGGATATAAAAGTCACTACTGTAATAGCCTCATTTACAACATAATAGTACAAGCGAAATTTTATTATAAAACTGTTAATTATTTCACATTTATAATTGCAACTTAATAATAAAATAAAATTAAGGTAAACATAAAATGATCGTATATATATAAATATTAGCACAGGAAGGCAGATAATACTTCAGTTTAGCTGACTGATGAACAGCATTTTTCGAGCTTCCATACGAAACTTTTTTTGGCTAAGGGATTTAAATCTGTCCGGTAACAGATTGCACAGATGTACGATGTCATAGCTAAAAGACCACCGCTCAAAGGGTGCTGTTTTGTGCGCTGGAGGGGTAAGTTGGCTCTTGTATCTTATGTTGATATTATAGACATTGCCTCGAATAGAGAACTTATTAAAAAGATATTATGGCATAGCATGCTAAAGAGTGATAGCATTGTTAAAATTGCATACGCTCTTTGCATATTTTTTGTTATCTGCTGATGATACCTCAGAGTTTGGTCAAGTATTAATCCAAGACTTTGCACTATCTGCTATGTCGATTTTTTGATTGTGGATTTGGATTTGACCAGAATTTTTGATATCATTTTTTCTACAAAACAAGAACGAGCGTTAGGTCGCAAAAAGGGTTTTTTGTGTTGGTGTACACACTTACTTTCGACCTCATTTAATTGGCAAACGTCCATTAATGCAATACGTAAACAGAGTTGAAGTCAACTGTCCGATTGTAAGTAAAAAAATCGCATGATAATCCGAACCAACTGGTACTAAAATTGTTGACTTTGGATGCTTGTATTGTGCAGCATTCCTATCAGTGTGGTGCAGAACGTGTTTTTCTATTAACATATCCACGGCGCCGGCGGCTATGTTTTGTACAATAAACGGTCGCTGGTCCTACTGGTACATAAATGGTTGCGAACGGATACATTTTGACAGCTTTATTATTTAATAATAATAATAATATTAACCAAAAATTCTGTTTATTTGCGAATTTAAAATTAAAGTATAGGGTAGGTTTTTGAGTTAAAGATGTCACAAAAACAACTATTTGAATAATATCTTCATTACTACTCATTTTTGATAAAATTATATAGAAATTATTTAATATTTATAGAACTGGAAATAAAAGAAAATTTCATTTTCAAAAAATTTGCGTACGACTTATAGCTTTCGATAAAACTTTCCTTTAAAATTTAATGAAAACTTGAAAATTGTAAGACCATTAAAAAATCCCGTATATGAATAAAATATGCATCTCCGTAGAGCACATATTTTCCTAATTTATATTCATCAGTAAATATTTATAGTTTTCGAGATATTTCAGTTTTTGTGATTTTCGATCAATGTTTAAAGGGTTTATTGCCTGTATTCAAAAAGTCAAAATTTTTAAAATACGGAATTATAATTAACGTACCTAATTAGTATAAATTTCCTTTTACGAATCTAAATTTAATAGCCAGATATGGCACAAATCGAAAACAAAAGATTGCTTAATCTGTATCTTTTTTGCGAGTGTGATAATTTTCGAATTGCGCTTTTCTATTAACATAACCTTTACGGCTATCTTTTAATTAACAAACGTCCGCTAATTTGATACATCCGATTCAGACCTTGCAGTAAAAAAGATACGTTTTGCATAAGTTTGCTCTAAATACCAAATAAAATTTCAAATAAAGTCTAAAGTATGATAATGAAAAATAACTCTAAAACTAAGTGTTGTTTTGTTTGAGTGTAAAAAATACAAATTAGATATACTATATTTGTAAGTCCTGCAAGATTCCGACTCTTTTTACTATTAACATAACCTTAACCAGGTTTTTTGGTTACAAATGCGTACCCAATTAACTTTCATATGTCTGTAGATATCAAAAAAAGTTCTCAATAAAAAAAATGTTTCGAATTGTTCGAATTTTTATTTAGTGTGGTATGCAAATACACATGGTGTTTAACTGTTCTGATTTCAATGAACTTTGGTTTCTTAAATGCAATACTGTATAAGTCATGGAATGGGTTCCTTCTTGGCGATCACAAGAAAACACGACATCGCCACGTAAAAACCGTAGTAACAGTTAAGTTTTATGTATAGAATTGTAAACGTTTGTTAAAAATTCTATACATAAAACGCTGCTACATATATTGTACAGTCATTTTGTAAATTGAAAAATATGGGCATGTAATTAAAAAATATGTTTTCATAAAATATGCAAAAATCTGATTTAAAGAAAATGCTGCTCAAAAGTTACAGAAAGTAGATTTTTTTTGGCAGCCGCCAAAATATTGTTCTGATATAAATTTAAATGATAAAAAACCACATTTAAAAAGTTCAAAAATTAGAACGAAACATTTTTTTTGACAGCTGTCAAACTTGTGAGACTAAAAGTTACAAGGAACAATAAAAACTGTATCTAGAAATTTTGAGCAGTTGAAAAGGTAAAAGAAAAAATATTTTTTGACAGCTATCAAAATAATTTATTTTAATAAATTGCGCCTCAGGAAGCTACATGGAACTATAAGAAATGTTTTTAATTATTTTAATTAGTCTAGCAGTTGTGGAGAAAAACATTTTTTTACAACTCAGCATGTTTTTTTAAATAACTAACGCATTTAAAAGTTACATGGAACTGTAAAAACCGTATTTAAATATTTCAAATAGTTTAGCAGTCACGGGAAAAACTTTGATGTTTACCGCTGTCAAAATATTTCTTTGAAAACAATTGCGCCTTTAAAAGTTACATGGAATGGTATAATCCCCATAAAAATGTGTAATAAGTTTGAAATTTACGAAAAAACAACCATTTTTTTACAAATGTTGAATTTTCTTTTTATTAAATTACAATAAAAAATTAGAGAAAATTGTGAAAACTATATTTAAAAATTTTAAGCAGTTCAAAAGCCAGAAGGAGAATATCGATTTTTTTAAAGCTCTCAAAATATTAAAAACAAAAAAAACGCCACTAATAGTTATTTAAATCTGTAAAAACCGTATAAAAAAATTTTAAGGAGTAAATAGGTAAACCCATTTTTTAATAGCTATTAAAATATTTTTTGTGATAAATTACACCCGTAAAAGTTACAAGAAATATCCCATCTATTATCGAAAACTCCAATTAAATCCTTTAAAAGTCTAGGCAAAGGGAAAAAAATGCATGGCTGCAAAAACGAAATGTTCTAAATTAATTATCCAAATCTCTTTAATCCATATTCCATACCGACGTAATTCACTATGACAAAAATTACAGGTTTTAAACTAGAATTACTAAAGAGAGAAAATATCCTACTGCCCCTGTTTAACAATATATGCTATACTTCTGCACTAAAAACTTGTGACGAGGACAAAAATTCAATCAATAAATCAAACCCTACCTATTACCTATAACTTATAATGCCAATGTTTGAATCCTAAAAAAATACCAGTAAAGCAGCTGCGAAAGCAAAATACTTTAATTAATGTCTTGTACCGAAAAATTTCACTAAAAAAAAACACAATTTCTAAAAAAAATTTTCTACCTTCTGACCCTGTATAAAATAATATAAACTTTACTACTTTTCCGAACAATATAATACTGAACTTCATTACATTTCCTATGCTAAACATAAACCAGGATAAAAAAAATTAGAAACTCTATGCCCGTATCCTAAAAAATCTCACAAAATATATAAACATACCGGACTATATAAAAAAAAATGCATCTATCCTGTATCCAATTAGATGCAAGAATTTTGCTGCTCTAGCTGATCCTAAAACGATAATCGAATAGCACGTTTATTAAAGGAATGTCGATGTAATGCATGCAATGGAAAATGACAGTTAATTTTCTTAAAGATATTTCATAAAATTGGGGAAAGTATTGTTCTTCAAATTGTAGCTACCTACTTAAAAACATTCAAATTTTATGCTGCCGATTTTAAAAATACCCAAGAAATCCTTTTTGAGTCTCTAAAATTAAATAATTTTTACTTAAATATCTATTTAATTACACTTCTGACAGCGACGAAAGTCAATGATGAATGGATGTTTTGAAATTTTTGATCTTAGAGAAACCTAGAAAATTTGCCCAAAAGCGTGCGCTTTTTCCTTTAAATCCAGTTTTCACCTATTTTTCCAGTAGTTAAAAGAAAATATTATAGAGATTTTTGTAGCCAAATAAACGCTCTATCCTTTTGTCAGCAAATACTTCCGATTACTCTTTATACTGAGCACTACACTGAGATTAGATTTGGACTTTAAAGTTTCAGTTTGAATAATCGCAGTAATTTAACCTTGAACGCTAAGATTTTGAAATGTGGTCATAATCTACCTACGAGTATCTACTTTCGTAAAAAATACTCCATGCCCTAGGTGTATTAGCTTTGTTGTAATACAGGGTAATGTGGAAAAATGTACCGATTTTTGGGAAACTACAAATTTTATCTAGTAATTGCACCCTCTGTACATACTCAGAATCCTTCACTGATATTCCATTTTGTGTATATTTTTGAGCACTTCCCGATACCGTATTCAGTTTTCCGACACGACGCACTGTGGGCCAGATTCACCTCAAAATATTGAAAAATTCCGAAATTCTTCCTTTCAAATTTAAGGGTTTATATTGGAAACCGTGCGTATAACAAAAGATGTTTTTTGGAATCCATATATACAAAACAATATTTAATTAAAAAATACATACCTTAGGGTCTTTTTGATAATTAAAATTATTTTTCCAGTTTTAAATGTTTATTGCGTTAATCTGTTTATCTTACAATACAACAAAACCTATAGTAATATAAAAACCTTTCTGCTACTAAACAAAACAATAAACTTTTTAAGATACCAAAGTTCATGAGATCAAGGTCCAAGCAATTTTCGACGCTGGAATGGATCGATCAGCCATTAAAAACACTGTTTTCTCCGCAATATGTCAAAAGTGTATGACAGAAAACAAATCCAAAATAAAATATTTGTCAAAAAATTTTTCGACTCAATTCCGTAAAAATTGGTTGGTAGTTAAACGAACTAAAAGAGCATTAAAAAAAATAAAAATTGGTTAAACAATTCCATGACTCTATCCTGTGTTGAGAAAAAAAATACAGTTGGTAGGCCTAAAAGTAATTTTGCTAAGTTAAGTTATACGCCTAAATACAAACGAACTGAAACATTACGTGAATGTGACACAGATGAGTTACTTTTTGCGACGCAAAGGAATATGCGCGCAGACGGCAAATCAGCTGAAGCTAAACAGTTGTCACATTTATTTGATGTTCCCGTAAAACAAAAAATCTGTAAAATTGTACATCAGTTGACTAATGAAAGAGCGCTAGCTTTATTTGTAGATGCTAGACTATCCAAAAAACAATATCAACAACTTAAGATTCCACTAAAGAAAACAATGCAGATTTGTATCCCTACTACAATAAAATCCGAGAAGCTAAAAAACTGTGTTACTCAGATAAAATAACTGGGACGAAAAATTCGGTATGTGCGGAATTACAGTCGTTACTGGACCATACGACATATAGATTTGGAAATAGAAAATCTAAAAATTAATTCTCAAGAACTGGTTTTACATTGGAAATGGGGTATGGATGGTAGTTCGGGTCAAAAGGAATATAAACAAGCTTTTCATGGCAACTTTCAGATTCGAATCTATTGTTAACGTGCTTGATCCCTTTGGAATTATCAACTAAAAATAGAAAAAATGATGAGTTGTGATCCAATACCTTCGTCTACGCGATACTGCCGTCCTTGTAAAATGCAGTTTTTGAAAGAATATAGAAGTTTCTAACACAGTATATGTACAAATGGAAGCCGAAATTTCAGCTCTAACTCCAACGTTTTTTGCTAATCAACAGAAACCACTCAAGATATCTTATCAGCTTTATATGACCAAGATTGATACCAAAATGATCAATTCAATCACAGTTTGTTCATCACAAAAATGTTATTTATGAGGAGCATCACCTGTTGAAATGAGCAATATAGAACAACTGCGACACAATCCCATAAAAGTCGAAAATCTTAAGTTTGGCATAACATCCCTACATATTTGGATAAGATCATTCGAATGTTTTTTAAAGATTAGTTACCGTTTACCTCTAGAAAAATGGCAGCCGAGGGGTGAGGATAAAATTATAGTTTAAGGGCAAAAGAACAAAATTCAAACGTAATTCAGATCAAGATGGGGAATTATTGTAGACCAACCTAAACAAGGAGCGGGAACTTCTAACGATGATAACTGCAAGAAAATTCTTTCTAAATTTTGCAATATCAGCAGAAATTACAGGACTGGATATATCGATTTTATATCATTCTTCAAGTAATTGCCAGTTGATTTTTAATTAAGAAGAATTAATTTAATATATATACCTTAGAAACTGCCCATCTTTTTGTATCTTTATATCCTTGGTACAGAAAGCCAGCTAGCATTCATAAAATTCTTCATGGCTCCGCGATCATCGAGTCGTCGCCAGTACCAATAGGCCAACTGTCAGAAGAAGCCCAAGAGGCGCGGAATAAAGAGTATAGGAGATTTAGGGAACATAACTCATGGAAATGTAACAGAATGCTTACGAATATAGAGATTTTCAACAATTTACTTGTGTCTTCGGATCCAAAAATCACAAGTCTTAGAAGTAAACCAATTTTAAAAAAGAAACAATTTTGTCGAGAAGCTAGAAATTTATTGGTGCCAGATGAAGTTAATGGATCCCTTGATAATGATAGCAGCTCCTCCGAAAGTGAATCAGGATAGAATTCAATTAGGTATTTTATTAAATTTGTATTCTTCTATTCTGTTTTTATTATATATTACATAAATTAGCTTTGTTACTATAAACCATTTAAGTTTTACAACAAACAAGTAATTTGCAAATTCATTGTTGTTACTTTGACTCATCTTTAAATAAAAATAGTCAGATTTTGCTTAGTCAATTTTTTGAATCCAGTACCAAGTATAGTGAACTTGCATCAAATTTTTTCTGAATCACTATTGAGAATTTGGCATATTCCTTATCACATTAATCAAATATTCTAATTTTGCCCCAATTAGGGTTTTTAACATGTATAATATTTTAATTTAACAATGCGTTATGTAGTAAATAGCTAAATAAACAAAAAAAAGGTAGCAGAAATTAATTTATAATAGAAAATATGGTCATTTTGAAAAAAAAACCACATTTTTAACTCATCCTTTAAATTAAGATCAAAAACAATATTTTTAGATTGAGTTTTCTGAATAAACACCATATTATAATTTTTTCTCCCAGATAACTTCAATTAATAATTTTTCAATATTTTGAGGTGAATCTGGCCCACATTGCGACCCCTGATTTTTTCTATAAAAAACAAAATGTTTAACGAAAAATTTTTACTTTCCAGTCATGTTTTTGTTCTTCTCTATATTTCCAATAAAAAATGTCTCTTGCAAAATTTCGTTAGGACGCACCCAGTTTGAGCTATAAGCGCCCCAAAACACCCTTTTTTCGAACGAAAAAAAATCGTAAAATCACGAAACAGGTTCGAAGCTCAACCAAAAGCAATTTCTGGTTCTGTAGGACCCGATAAGCCATCGTTCCAGAAAGTTTCGACAAAAAAATGAAAAATTGCGACCTGAACCGTGTTACATCGAAGTTGACTTTTTTGGTCGACTTTGTGATACCACATCTCCGGTTCCAAATGTGGTACAGAAAACTCTGCAACGAATCGTGTAGATATTCGTCTTCTCTAAAAACACGTCAAATTCATCGCCCTATCTCTAATAGTTTCCGAAATATACCCACCCAAAGGTCGAAAAACACGGTTTTCTGAAATGACATGACCCACACCAGGTTTTCGTCCCCCAGTATGAGAGCCATAGTAACAAACGGCTTCGCGGAGAAGAGAAGAGAAGACTTTTTGGGATTCAACGTTATAGAGTGTTGTAATGATAGTTTAGAAAGTTTTTTTAGATATTCATTGATTTTGGCTTGTGAATCGACCAAATTATTTTTATTTTATTTATTTTTCTTTAGAGATAAAAAAACCTTGCATGGCCGATTTCATCTACTTTACAAAAGCAATACAGTCGAACATGCGCAGTTGCTGATATGTTGACTAATATTGCATTTAGGAAAGACCACAGATCGTTGAAATCAATAAATAATTTAGTAAGACGGGATCCGTAAAATTCGGAGTACGTAAATGGACAGTTTTAGGACCCATGATATTAAATATTTACCCAAACAACTTTTTTTATTGGAAGTCCGAGAAATGTGGTCAGTTTTGCGGATGACACGATCATATGTTTTGAGGATAATCATTGGGACAGTCTAAAATGAAAAGGCGAACAAGGACTAGTTAAAATATTTCATTTTTGAATAACAAACAACTAACAGTTATTTTACAAAAACTTTTTGTACCTTACACTTCTTATAAAATAAACTTAGCCTATTATGAAACTCCTACCAATTCTAATAATTGCCCCTGCTCAAGTACACATATCGAAATCGTAAAAAGCATCAAATATATTGGAATTTTTATTGACTCACACTTAAAGTGGGGCCATCACTTAATTCATGTTACAAAAAAAATGTCATCCTTGCTGTACTAGTTTTAAGTATTTTAAAAAAGTATTTTCTATGCCTCGCCTAAAAATGCTATTTCATGCATTAATTGAACCTCATTTGATTTGTGATATTTTAGCATAGGGAGGCGTAACAAACAATTTTCTGATAAAGTTGGAAAGGACGCATAAATGGGCGTTAAAAATAATATTTGGCAAATAATTCACTTATCCAACCGACATACTCTTGTGAAACATGCTCCACGTCAGACAGTATTATTGTTTATCCATTTTAATAAAACAACATATACATAAGAATAAACTACAACAAATTTATGACATTTACCCTACCCGAAATAAAGATAACCAAGTGAAAACATCAAAAACTATAACTCAAAGAAGCTACTACTTCTTGGGGTCAAGGCTATACAGTATAAATTCCTAATAGACTTAAAAATATAAACTCCAAAAACCTTTAATAAGAAGAAATTAAATGGCGAATATTAGAAGGAAGACAGTATATTATAATTAATATTTAAATTGCACCTTCTTTTGTTTAACGAGGTGTAGACTGAGAAACCTAAAAATATGTATTGATTTATTTATAATGTTTTTTTCTATTCTTCTAGCTCGTTGAAGGTCTATCGATTCTCTGGGCATTTACCAGCATTTATTTGTGGCTAAAGATATTAAGCCAGAGATATTTTTTACAGCAAAGCGTATAAATGTACTTAGAAATAACGCACAAGTTCTTATATATATATAACGACCAACGCCTGCGCAGATATAACCTTCGGCCCCGAGTGGGGGTATAAAAGGAAGCGTCGCAGTCACCAACACTTCAGTCTCTATTCGGACGCGAGAAAGAAAGCTTCGAAAATGCCAAATGCGATTTTGACGACACGTCAGCAAAACTGTTCTTTTCAGAACGACAGTAGTGAACGGATGTACACCCGGAATGAAAACACAATATATATATATATATATATATATATATATATATATATATGTATATATATATATATATATATATATATATATATATATATATATATATATATATATATATATATATATATATATATATATATATATATATATATATATATATATATACATATATATATATATATATATATATATATATATATATATATATATATATATATATATATATATATATATATATATATATATATATATATATATATATATATATATATATATATATATATATATATATTCTTGACAATTGGTTTTTAGGACGTGTGTGATCATCTATTATTTTTAGATTGTGCGGTGGAAAAACTGCCTCTCCGGAAGAGGGATGCTGCGAGGGTGTTAGATGGTACTAATCACGCACATAAAATTACTTGTGATACAGATGAAACAGTTTATTTAAAAAGGACAGAGGGAATTGAGAGACAGTACAGGTAATAATAGCACTACTTTTTCCAAATATCGTAGAAAAATCTTTTATAAGTTATGTTTATTAAAGAAATTGGGCCGTGATATGGTTCTGGACAGCTGAATACACCCTTTATTCAGAACACAGGTTACAGGTAACAAGTTTACGATAAACTTGTCAACGTTAACTTGTTAACAGTTTAAAATATTTACTCATTATCTCTTATCTTTGTTCTAATCTTAATAAAACTGAAGAAAAGATACTTTAGATTTTCTTTGATTGTTTGATCTTTGTGGCTTATTATACAGGATCTTCTGTGGTTTAGTGGTTTAAGTAAATGTTATTTGCCATGTCAACGGCGTCACTAGTAATTATGGAGTTTGTAAGTAGCATAGAGCTTAGGTTATAGATTGAGAAGCCGTCGAAAAGATGGCGATCTTTAACTTTGACGGAAGCGGTTGGCGAAAATCGACGTTTGCGTTAAGCTGCAACCAATGAAATTCCTGGATTTTAGAGGGCCTTTTAAAACGTTCGTCCTTCGCAATAAATTTGACATTAATATATACACATAACATCCATGTCCATTTAAAAAAACTGCTTGGGGTCATTGTTTTTAATTTTAAGAAAATCCTTGTAGGAGTTTTGAGTATTTCCACCCCAATTAACAGGTCGAATTCGCCATCTTCTTTGCTGCCTTCTCTTCAACAACTTTACAGCTGCGACACATATTAATATATCCAGAATGTCTAGTCTTTACTAGGCATCATTACTATGAATTTGATTATTCATGCTCATGCAAAAGGAGATAAATATAAACATTAAAGTAAGGTTAGTTTCACAGGCGACGCAAAGCGTGCAACCCTTGCTCCGGTTTATAACCGTAGGGTGCAAGATTGCTACGCTCTTATTTTGTTAAATAATAAAATAGGAAATATTTTTATTAAGTTATTGAAATAAAAAAATCTCGCAAAGGAAATTAAAAAAAAAGACAAGGGTATCAAGAGACAAGCGCGTGGTAAACAAAGCGTGCAATATCAATGGCCTAAGCTCGTTTATCCCGGAGAGTGTGCGTGGGAAATAAAATAAAAAATTAAAAGTAAAAAAGGTGAGCGCCACAAATTTATTACGGCCTAAATTGGAAAGCCCCTAGATGTGTTCGGCACTCACTTGTTCCTGATACTTTCATAAAAAGAAAATTGTAATTTAAAATAAAGAAAGTTATTTAATAAAAAAAATATCCTGAAAAAGGAGAGAAAACGTGAGCTAAATAAAACACACTCTAAAACAATAAAATCTATTTAGTAAATTTTTTTACAACACCTGTACAAAAGAAAAGAAGAAAAAAATACTAGTGTGAAATAAAAAGGTTCACCAATTGTCCCAGCGTGATACGTCACTGCAACCGGTGGAAGGTGTACCAGTAGGCAGGACCTTAGAAGTTGTAGGGCGGAACGTTACTCGTTCACGTCAAAGTGAGCCTTAAAGTCCCATATTAGGACCCTAAGAAAATAAAAGGTTTTCTAGTATTTTTTTTAATAATTACATAAAAATAAAATATTTAGTATTTTAAAGAAAACAGTCAAATATATGTTCAATAATTACGAATTAATCAAAATGAACACAAAAATGTAAATTAACTGATGAATACCAAAATTCAGCCGAAACGTCGTGTCGCAAAAATAAATAAACAAATAATAAAACCTTAGAAGTGAACTGAAATCGAGAAAGAAAATCTTAAAATATTTTCAACTACAATTGCTTAATTGAGTATCAAAATACAGCATTACGTAAGCGTTTACATTAAAATAAATACCAAAGTTTCAACTAAGTCTGGTTAATTCAAAATAAAAATCATACTAGAATTTAGCAAAATCTTACAGGAACCCCAGAGGCCCTGATGAATACTATGATATAAGCGAAACGTTGTATAAAAAATCCTCATAATATTAAATGCCATTTGTAAGAAAAGGTATTATAGAAATTGAATTTAATTTAAAAAAAACCATTAGAAAAAAGTAATAAAATATTAAACAACAATTTACATATCGATAAATACAACTTGTACTGATTTCGGTCAATCTAAATCAAAAAAATGCACAATAAAATATCAAATAGCAAAATCTTCCCAAAATAAAGGCACTTATGTACCTAAAGAATACCCAATATTCATGCGAAACGTTGTAAAAAAATAAACTTCAAAAATTAATTCAGAATAATAACGATATGAAATATAAAAACTGCAAAAATATATTTAAACCCCAATATAACAAACTTGCATAATAAAGTTTTCTTTCAACATCTTTTCAGACGATTCCAAAGTTAAAAATACAAAACACTATAGATTAAAAAAAACTACGTCATATCAAACCACTGAACAGTCAGGCAAGATATTTTAATTAATAACCCAATTTATAAAAAAAAAACACTTGCAACTATTAATTTATTTCAGCTCTATGAGCTGCTATAATAGTTGCCTGATTTATACTAAAAGTGAAGGCATGAGTCTCAAATATAATAAAAAAATGAACTAAGATAGCAACTATACTGACCATCAAAAATTTAATTTGCAATCTATCAGTAATCTCCATTCTTTTTTTTTGCAACTCCATGTTCGGGAATTCAAAAGGAAATTTATTATAAAAATTAGCCCCAGTCCCCATACAAAGAAAATTCGTTATATGAGTAAAAGTTAATTTCGATATATGACCAAAAATCACCAAATTACGTAATATAAAATCAAAAGTATTCAAAAGGAATATACACTTTTCAAAATAGATGAAATTGAATTACTTATTCAATAGGGTTTAGTATCGCCCCGGAAAGGAAGACTTCTTCACAACGTGGCAGGAAAATGGCGGCCTGGTCCAACTTCAGCACCAAAAATCCTCTCTCAGAGAGATTACTTCGAGGTTACAAAATATTATAAAATTCACAAATACAAAACCCCAAGTAAATTAGTATGAAACTGAGGAGAAATCCCACTAACGGATTTCCAAGAAAAACTTGATTGATGTATTTTCCCCAGTTCGCGCAGACCTTTCGATGTTACAGGAGGCCAGAAAAGTGAGGTGAAAAAGTAGTTCCTTCCTGGAACCAGCTTCGTTGTACCTTCTAGAATTTACTCAACTCGAATGCCGAACTAGATTGGTTTAGATTGCCCCAGGTGACATAAGTGTTGTCAAGAGGAACTCGGAATGATTTAAAATAGGGATTCCAGGGCAAGAAGAACGACCACTCATTGGTTTAAAGTTCAAACGGCAACCACCTGAGAATAAATTCGGCAACAGTTGGGATCTTAGCATGCTCCTACAGAATGAGGGCATATCGGATGCAGCGAGTGACAGCGCATAGGAAGTGACCCTTCCCATAACCCTAAATTATACTGTGAACTAGGCAAAACGAATTGTAAACAAACATCTATCTTCCAGCTTCCAAAACTTAGATAATTAGAATAATAGTTGAAAAGGCTATCCCGAGAAATCAACTTGCAACTAAAACAGAGAACAAAGCTATGGGGAAGTGGAAAAACTCTGACAACAAAATGGTACGTAGAATTAATTTAAATGAAATTTTCCAACAATACAATATAAATAAATTTGTTATTTTAATGCCAGTATTTTATTATTTACAGCAACAGAAAAGATATGTTTGGACCCAAAAATAGAGGTTTGAAGTCGAAAATGCAGCATCCTGACAAGATTATCGAAAGGCCAAAACTTGCATAAAGGAGGCAAAACAGGTTTTCAAGACTGCTAAAATTAAATTCTTATTTACTCTGTAATATTAAGAAATAAATATCTTTAGATGTTATTTGGGTTTCGTTTTTTAAATAATTATAATTTTAATTGATGAATGATATTGTATGGATGTAGGTATCGCCATCCAAGTAACAACGTTTGAACTCGTAGTAAACCGTTTCTTTAGAACGGGGTGGTGAACTACTTTAATTTAAGATTACTGATAGTTGTTGATAATAGGTGGCGCGGTATAACAAATGAAATCTTCGCTTGAGATATGGGTAATCTAACTAAACTATAAAACCAATATATAATTTAAATAAAGCGCACATATCAATTATTAAAAATTAACACTAAAAGTTTACATTATAAACTTACAGATTAAACTATATAACAAAATGTTAAACTTAAAGATTAAACTATGTAACAAAATTAGAGTGTTACAAGCGCAAACGTTTTCAATATATAACTCGCGCTAAGAACCAGCGTAAACACTTAGCTCAAACCGACGACGCAAGACGCAAACTTTTTCAATCTATAACCCAGGCTTAATGGTTGGAACGTACATGCGTAGCGTGCAACAAGTCATGATTTCAATAGCCCCACCCGGCTATTGTTACTATCGGCGTATTTCTCTTTTTGGACAGGAAAATTTGGAAATTTGTGCTTTTTGACACTCCCAAGTGCTCCAGCTCGGTAACGGTCGAAGAAATATGCTTCATAGAATGAATGGGCGCTTCTAGGTGAAACGTTACCCGGTTAGCATCAGGTTAAGAGCCAAAGCTATCATCATTAAAGCCATAATTTAAAAAATCCATAGAGTTGAACCGATGCCACCGGAGCTGGAGGCAGGCAATGTTGATAGGTAAATCGGTACCAGGTTAGCACCAGGTAAATTGGTACCGGGTTAACACTAGGTTAGGCGCCGAAGGCATCATTATCAAAGCCCTACCACACAAAACCGTATATCGGAGGCAACAGATGAAGCGATACCGGGTTAGCACCAGGTTCGGACTAGAAGTGAAAATCTGTAATACTCTACAGATCGACGAAACCGATAACGAAATCAGTTAAGATTCTATAGCTTCTATTTTCGATTTCAATTCTTTATCGCTTTGCTTTCGATACAATACCGGATATTTTGGGACGAAGTACGAACTCTCCCGAAACAACAAAAACAAAAACTTTGTTGTTTCGGGAGTCTAAGTGAATTTTTAATTTTCTATTAATCTATTAATATTTTTTGTGTACTGTGATGTTTGGGCAATTCATTAATCACTTTCACTTAATCAGAGCAACATCAGTATAAACACAATTTCGAATACGGCCGGCGCACTAATGACTCCCGATAGGATGAAAGTATTTGTACAACTACTATGTGTCTATAAAAACTTAAGGTAAATGACATAATTTCTTACGCTTACTTAAAGAATATTGTTTATAGTACGTATCGAAACATTCTGTAGACAGACTAGTCTACATGTTGAGGTATGTAATTTTATCAAATATTTGCTTCAATTAATTTAAAGTTAAATATTTTTATTCAGTTGCCAAAAAGCCAAAAAAGATTTTTGTTTGTCAATCTAAACGCATCAAATAATATGAACACATATACAAATAACATTATAGATCAAAATACAAGAGTTCTAATACACCACACCACAACTTGTTACGTTCTGGACGCGCGTTTCGCTAACCGAGTTAGCATCATCAGCAGATGATATAAACAGTTTATATCATCTGCTGATGATGCTAACTCGGTTAGCGAAACGCGCGTCCAGAACGTAACAAGTTGTGGTGTAGTGTGGTTAGAACTCTTGTATTTTGATCTATCTTCCACCACAGGTTCCAGTGTTAGGACTTAACATTATAGATGGCTACAAACTCTCATTTTTTTCATATCCAGGTTACATGTCAAACAAATTGACAAATTTTAAAATCAATTCTTTTCTGTTATTTAATGTCTCTTACGATCGGCGCACTGATGAGTCCCGATAAGATGAAATTATTTGTAAAACTACTATGTGTCTATAAAAACTTACGGCAAGTGACATAATTTCTTATGCTTGCTGAAATAATATTGTTTATATTATGTTTCGAAACATTCCGTAGACAGACTAGTCTACATGTTGAGGATGTAATTTTATTAAATATTTGCTTCAATTAATTGTATGGATGTAGGTATCGCCATCCAAGTAACAACGTTTGAACTCGTAGTAAAACTGACACTCTTGACTTGAACTTGACACTCCCAAGTGCTCCAGCTCGGTAACGGTCGAAGAAATATGCTTCATAGAATGAATGGGCGCTTCTAGGTGAAACGTTACCGGGTTAGCATCAGGTTAGGAGCCAAAGCTATCATCATTAAAGCCATAATTTAAAAAATCCATAGAGTTGAACCGATGCCACCGGAGCTGGAGGCAGGCAATGTTGATAGGTAAATCGGTACCAGGTTAGCACCAGGTAAATTGGTACCGGGTTAACACTAGGTTAGGCGCCGAAGGCATCATTATCAAAGCCCTACCACACAAAACCGTATATCGGAGGCAACAGATGAAACGATACCGGGTTAGCACCAGGTTCGGACTAGAAGTGAAAATCGGTAATGCTCTACAGATCGACGAAACCGATAACGAAATCAGTTAAGGTGTCCATTCTATAGCTTCTATTTTCGATTTGCTTCAATTAATTTAAAGTTAAATATTTTTATTCAGTTGCCAAAAAGCCAAAAAAGATTTTTGTTTGTCAATCTAAACGCATCAAATAATCTGAACACATATACAAATAACATTATAGATGGCTGCAAACTCTCATTTTTTTCATATCCAGGTTACATGTCAAACAAATTGACAAATTTTAAAATCAATTCTTTTCTGTTATTTAATGTCTCTTACGATCGGCGCACTGATGAGTCCCGATAAGATGAAATTATTTGTAAAACTACTATGTGTCTATAAAAACTTAAGGCAAGTGACATAATTTCTTATGCTTGCTGAAATAATATTGTTTATATTATGTTTCGAAACATTCCGTAGACAGACTAGTCTACATGTTGAGGATGTAATTTTATTAAATATTTGCTTCAATTAATCTAAAGTTAAATATTTTTACTCAGTTTCGAAAAAGCCAAAAAAAAAATAGATTTTTGTTTGTCAAAACTTATTCTGTTAGGTGGATCCGTCCCGTTAGGATAGCGCCAGTTTAGTCGATGCCTATTTGTGTACCCAAGTACCAAGAACTTACCCTATAATAAAACTTGTATTATTACAATTTATACAATATCTATAAAGTTACTGCCAAATTATATGAATATAAAAACTGTGTTATGTGTGTGTTGGAATTCGTTACGAGTGATGTTCCGGATAAAGGCCAATTTACCGATTTGTTTTAATTTATTTTTCGTGATATTATTTTTTTATATATTGTTTGAATTGATGACTTTTTATTATTCCTATTTAACAATAATTTAGATTGAAAGAAATATACATTTTTCATCTCCACAACTTTTTTTTTGTCCAGATCTAACAATGGTTGCCAACTCTCGAGAAGTCCAAAGGAGGACAAGAGCATATAATATAATATTCAAAATTCGTATTCAAAATAATGCCATATATTTTTCTGGCACATTAAAAACATGTTTTCTCAATTCTGTTGGTCTGTGTGTCTCTCTGTTCGCGGCATAGCTCAAAACTACGTATCCAATGGATGGGGATGAAATGGTAGCATTTTCGTAGAAATAAAAAAATGTTAGAAAAGTATTTCCCGCCACTGATTTTCCATTTCAAACCTTTTTACACAATTTCAGACATGTTATTTTTATAAATTTAAAAAAAAATAATAAAAGTATCAGAAAAGCAAAAAACACGGTTTTACTTTGACAAAATTATTATCTTAGTGCAAATGTAAAGTCTTTTTGACTCAGTTGAACATTGAAATTGTGATACAAATTCACTTTTTCGCATTACCAGTACAAATTTCTGGTTGTCAGCTCAATTCCGATCGACGAGAATGCATCAAAGTGCCAGTGACTCAATGCTTCCGCTTCTGAATTTTTCCGAATTGTGGTAGTTTCTAAAATAAGTCGATGGAAAACTATAGTTGACCACATGTCAGGAGAAAAATCTGAAAATTGTGAACGCACAAACTAAATTTACAATAAACTTCCAGAAATTATTATTTTTTGATGTTTAATTGAATTTAAAAGTGGGAGTACCAAAAATACATATGATAATTAGTTTTTTATCTATAAACTTTCCAAAATACTACAAGACTATATATAACAAATTTAAATTTTATTACCTAATATTTTTACGGTTTTGCAGATTGAGGAAATCGTTTTTTAATTATTTATATGAATTGTTTATTCAATAAGTCCGTCAGGTACTATCTTGCTTAGAAGACCTGGAATAATAGTATTGCATTAGAAGCCTAGTTTATTTTAGGTGTTCAATAATTACTCGCTTTTTAGACTTTAACAGATTCATTCCACATTTACTGGCTTTAAAAAGCGTAAAATGTGTACTTTTTAATTTAATAGGTTTTTCATTTTTTTTTAGGCTACTAGTTTTGAAAAATTTAAATATCCCTCACACTGTGAAAATCGGCTTTTTTCTATTAAATAGCTCCCTCCTTTCTCTGGGGTTATTGTACATACGAATTCACGATTTTGTTACTCGTTATGCTGATCATCGTTATTTGTGCACGTGGAGAGAACAAATCAACTTTCATGATATCCTGACCTTCATTTTTCACATAATTATTCAATTTAGTACATTTTGGCAAAAAAAATTACAACTTTTTTGTATTTTCTTTACCTTGTTTAGGGCTTACCAATGTAAATTCTGACTAAATCAAGAGAGGTATAATATAAAAAATTGTCTGTTTCTCAATTTTCCTGATACCGGGGTTAAAAAATAGCTTTCCTTACTTTCCTAGGCTAGTAGAAATCTAAACAAATACAAGAATAATCTTTGGCCTAAATAGGTAAGTAAGGTAAAACGTATAAAATGATACTTTTAGATTTGCAAATGATATGTGATAAATATTGATAAATTTGATAAATCACTGTCGTGCACAGTGAGTCCGAGCGTGGGGTCTCTCTGATTACAGGTCCCTAAGCCCGGGCCTATCTGGCCTATTCGAAAAATAGGTCCTATAATTTGGCTTTAACCGAAACATTCCTCGTAATGTATTCAACTATACATTGATATATTTCACTTTTCGTAATAAAACCAGAGTACTTTAGTAGAAAAATAGGTAAAGCCCTTTTTGACAAAATTTGTCTTCTAATAAAAATTTGTTATGTAAATTTACCGCTTTTTGTATTATTAAAGATATAATTTGTTTTATATCAAAAACCTCAAAACATATTATGTGATTTAAAAATGTATTCAATTACATACCTAACTATTTTTTAAATTTTCTTATAAAAAGTCAAGCCATACTCTCCTATATACCTATTTAAGAGTTTCATGATAAAAAATATAAAATAGTTTTGTTTCGGTTGTTTTAAGTAAAGGAATACAAGTATATCAATGTTCATTACTTTTAATTTTGATTTGGTTGACTTATATGGAATTTAAAATGTCGGAACTTTAAGATTTAACAAATATCATCCTGCAGAGTAGCTGTGGAGGACGAAGAACATATTAGCCCAAAGGAGGACTATCCTCCCGGCTGGAGGACGGCTGTCAACCCTAGATCTAACATGCATTAATACTTATATACATACATAGGTACATACAAACATTAATTCATCATTCCTACTTAAATAAAACCACCGGTTCGATACTCCAGAATACCATTTTTAAAATTTTGCTTAATCAGCTTTGGCATTTCTTATTTTTCTCCATTAAAAGAAGGTCTTTATTCTAGAAAATGCAATTTTACCGACTTTTATACATTTAATTAAGTCGCCATTTTGTTTTGCCATTAATATTAACAAAATTTTACTAGTTCGTCCTTATTTCTCTACACAACAGAGGTAATTCTCCAAATGATACAAAAGTTTACATGCTATTCTATATATATATATATATATATATATATATATATATATATATATATATATATATATAACAACGAGAAAATTAATATAATTAACAATTAAACAAACGCACATACATACATATACAGTGACAAGATACTTTAAGACACTTGGCGCTTGACAGAGTTGAGATTTAAAGAAAAAATATCGGTATGGTTGAAATGTTTATTGTCAATATTTAACATGTTGTGGATGATAGTTCTCTGGCCATAGTTAGTTCTATGTACTTGTTCTGAGAAAAGGCGTCTGTGTCTCAGAGCTCTGACCGGAACATTAAATCTTAAAAGACACAATAGTCCCATTAATTAGCTTATGGAGAAAGAACAAACAGAAGCTCCTGCGCCTGATTTCAAGAGGTCTAAGACCACAAAACAAAAGTCTGGTCTCGTGAGGCACATCCAAATAAGGAAAGTAGTGTTTAAATAACTAGTATTTTGTGCAAATATAGCTTGGACTCTCCCTACTCTAGAAATGTAACATTGATAAAATAGACACCATATGACTGAGCAGTATTCAAATATACTTCGAACCAGAGAGTTAAAGAGGCATGTAATTGCTTTGGTGTCATTCATACAGATGGTGTTTCTTTTGATAAAGCCTGGTAGCCTCAGATTTTTTGATACTATTTGATCGACATGTTGGTTAAATGACAGGTCTTTGTCAAATAACACACCAAGATCGTTGAATGATGTTACCGATTCAAGAGAAATGCCGTCAATTGTGTAATAAAACATTGTTGGGTTTAGGCTCCTACAAAACGTCATCTTTTTGCATTTTTTTTTTTTAGATTTAACTTTAAATAGTTATTGTGCACCACGACACCAGACTATCTAGGTCTAACTGAAGGGTGTTAAATGATGACTTAACAATGCCAAAGGATTTCAAATCATCCGCGTACATAAGAAAGTTAGAGTTTTTGAAACAATGTGAAAATAATATAGGGCCGATGTGGGAACCCTGTGGGACTCCTGAAAGAACTTTCACCTCTCTAGATACCGGTCCCACGTGCACGCAATTGACTACGTATGGACAAGTAATCCTCGATCCAGGATATGTATCTGGACCCCAGTCCCATTACAGACAACTTCCTCAGAAGGAGCTGATGACATACACTATCAAAAGCTTTCGAAAGATCGGTATAGATCATGTCAACCTGATGACCCGCCTCCAGGGAAGTAACCAGAAAATTCTGATATACAGCCTGTTTTATGGCAGTGGATCTTCCTCTAAAGAATCCATGTTCATCTTCGGATAGATAATGTCTGTATGTAGTGAAGATTTCATCGGTCAAAATTGATTCCAAGATCTTAGGAATTGTAAAAAGTAATGATAATGGATAATGATAGTGTTATGCTTGTGTTAGGTCGAAGAACAGAAATGGCGCTGCATTTGAAAATTAGTTCGAGAGGAGTATATGTCACACTTAGTAATTGGGAATTGACTTACTTAAACCAGGCTAAATTGAAGATCGGTAGTGAATGCAAGATCCAGGATTCTTCTTCCAAGGTGATTCACTACGTTGTTACACTGTTGAAGTTCCAAAAAGTTCATAGTGTCCGTCAGAGCCTCCTCCATCGGACTTTGAACTCTTGTGGCAAGCAGAAAACCGTCCTCCTTGAGCCATTGGATGCCAGGAAGATTAAAGTCTCCGATAGCAATAAATTGGGAGCTCTGGTAAGAGTTACGCATATCTTCACAGATGCTGGTGAAAAGCAGGTAAGTAGCGAGTGAGGAGTTAGAAGGGAAATATGTACAAGAAATAGTGTCCTTAGTAGTTACGAAGGTGAAGTTCACCCACAGACTCTCATATTCCGGTATTGTTGACGTTGGTATTATTCGAGCAGTGGACGGTTTTCCAAGGCGATAAGAACTCCGCCTCCTCTTTCGCAATTCAAGCGATCGTACTCGCGATCTTTTCGGAAAACCGTGTAGTTATCAGGAAAGAACTCGAAGCTGATTTGGTTACCGGAAAGCCAAGTCTCGGTTAGCAGTATATATTCATAATTACAGCTCCGTAGAGCCGATGAAGTGGTTAATGCTTTGGTCCTCAACCCTCTGACGTTCTGATAATATAGTGAATGGTCTTTAATGGTTGTTTGAGGATTTGGTGTTTTGTGACTCCCGGCAGATAAAAGCCGAGATCTCCGCTTTGCAACTGTATGATGGATTGGCAGTGCGATTCTTTTCATTGGCTGGAATAATCCATCCATCCATACTCAGAAATACGGACTTGCTACTGTCATTGTGCACGTGTCTGTGAATGTTCATATTCAACTCGCGGAAAAAGATATTGATGAATGATGAAAGATATTGGTCCTGGGGTTACGTAGGTCGGACAGACAGAAGAGCTGATAGCTCTGCCCTGTATTGTGTCCTGCATGCCAATGCATAAGACTACAAAGTCGTTTTTAGGATATCTCTTGCACAGATCTGAGTATTTATCCAAAAGTACGTCAGTTGTGGCTCTTGAGGTGTACTGGCAGTTAATGTCGTACTGAGCGCCGCAAAACCTTTGGAATAATCTGCCAAGTCCCCTTGTATGAGATTCAACGCCACAGATAAAGATTTGACGTTGGCGGCTAGGCACAGAAGTTTGGGGAAAAGTCTTGAGCTACACTGTGTGTACCGGATGGTAAAACTGATGTGTCAGCAGTTATGGTGGTTTCAGTCTGCTCCTCAACTAGTTTGTGTGTCTGTGCAGAATTTTCGTTTGCGATGAAACGTGCAGGATGTCAGTTTGGGTAACAGTCGAAAAAGTAAGGATTGCCGAATTATTGGTTTGAGAATTGGTTGAAATTCGCGCTTTTATATCTGCCTGAGTACTAGAAACAATGATTTTTTTGCGTTCAATATCTCGTTGTTGTTATTTTTTGATAATCGCTTCCTGATCTGCGATCTTTTTTATGTACTCTGATTTTTTGTCTTGAAAGGAAACAGAACTTCTGTGTATTTTAAACATTTAATAATGCCTTCATTCTGTTTCACGTTAATGGATTCTCACCGAAATTTTACCATTTTATCTCTATGTTACACTTTTTGACCAAAATTTAAGGTAAATTGTATTACAGTTATTTAGTAATGATTTTGTTAACATTTTATTAGGCCGCCATTTTGTTTCGCCATAATTGCATCCACATAATAATATAACCTTTAATTTTTGACCAAAAAAGTCAATCGGATAAGAGTTTTTTAGATAAGCCTCGAACAGACTGACAGACCGACGAAATTGAGAAAGCATGTTTTTTGGCATTCTTCTTACGGGGAATGAAAGTAATACAAATTAAGCGTTTTGCCTATTTTCGAAATATTTTTTTAAACATACATACATAATGGAAAAAAAATCAAATATCTACGACAATGACTTCCATCATTTTTTCGGTGTTAAAACATTTACCTCCAATTATTTCTGTTTTTATACCCCTTAAAGAACGAGGCCCATGACACCCAATGTAACCTCGCGAGACACTCATCTAGAATGTTTTTAGTGCAAATTTAAAACGAATCGTTTTGACAGGTCTCACGTTACCGTTCGCGCAAGTTTTGTCTACATACCTACATAAATCTATACAAAACAGTACAGTGAAAACCTATGTACAGGGCCCTTACGTCCCTGTCCTCCTCGTCCTGAGGGGGGCCCGCCCACTGGTGTGACGACATTTGGCCTTGAGGGGCTCCGCCCACTTGACCTTGGGACCTTTGAAAGTTTTGAAGGTCACCCATGCACCACCACCTCCTTCTTAGGTCTTTACCCCTCACTATGTACGCGCCCGCCCACTTGACTTTGGGTCTATTTGACCTTGAATTTTTTTTGAAGGTCAACACCCGTCCCTCCTTCGTCATCCTCGCCCCGAAGCCCCGCCTTCTTGACCTTGGGCCCATTTGACCTTGAGATGTGGTTCACTGGTGGAGGGTGCTTGTTATTAAGTGATGCGTTTGTTATGTAAATTAATCTTGAGATTTTTTTAAGGGGAAATTTTTCGTCCTTGAATTTGAGTTTGATATCTTTGTTTGGGTGGGGGGTCTTATGACCTTGACATTTTTGAAGGTCAATACCCCTGTTGTAATATAAAAAGCGGTGATTTACTATTTTTATAGTACATATCGCAGTATACCGTATACATTGGGAATCCGTGGTGATTTTTAACATCGTACTTTTACGATGGATCGCTAGAGGAGCAGGTCATTTTTGCTTTGCCTTGAACAAACCGACAAATCAATACCAAAAATATGTGTTAGGTATATTAAGCGTTTGAATGTCGGATACACGAAGATTGTTACTTAATAATTAAATGAGTATGCCTTACATATTAATATTGAAAGGTTTACATTTTAGGATACATTTTAAGAAACTCCTACGCATGTGTCAGCCTTATACAAAATCCAAATTATTAGATATTTTGGTATTACATTACGCAGCCATGTTTTTAATACAAATTTTATAAAACTGATAAATCTTAAATTTCGGTATCAGTCCTGTAAGTTTTTATCCACTCCGAATTATTACATTTTAAAATTATATGCGTTTCCATTACCATTAGACTCTTTTGAATCGCCTCTTTTAATGGTCTTTAATGCATAATGTACATCTTTTATGGTTGAGATTTACAATCAACTTCGGTATTTTGCTGAGCCCTTTAGTGATTTAAATTTTTTATCAAAAAATTGCTAAGGATGCTTACATGTTAATTATCATAATGAAAGAGGTGTACAGGTTGTGATTTGATTTTTATAGTACAATGTAATATTAATATCACGAAGGACAGTTTAGGGGAAGGACTTTTTTGACCAATACCCAGCGTTGCCAGGTCCAAAACGACGAATGAAAGTTCGATGAAAAATCCTTTTTGATGTTTACCTGGCTCCCTATCGGTTTTATGGAAAACTTTTATTTTCTTATGTGTTAGTAAACGAAGTATTGCGTGTTGTTTAATTTTTTATCTTTACGTGCGTTTTTCCATTTAGTTTTTACAACTTATAACTGAAATAAAATGCAAAATACTTGCAAAATGTATTTTACTTTAACCTAATTTTACATACATAAAATCGCTAGAACTAACTTAACATACATAATATGTTATTTTTTAAGAATTACTTTACCTTAATTATGATTATATTTGGTAAATACAATGTTCAATTATAAATAATTTTTAACGACTAAACAAGCTTATTTGATACGAAATCATTTGACATATTATAACTGAAAAAAGAACGACCACTTGACTTTGGGTTCATTTGACCCTGAGATCTGATCTAGACTCGCCCCACTCCCCACCCTTCCACTTGACCTTGGCTCCTCTTTATCTGAAGTTTTGAACGTCGAATTGTTTGACATTGAGATGTAATTGCCTATTAAGTTTTAAATGACCTTGAGAATGTTTTGAGTGTCGATTTTTTTAAGTAAATGAGATACATGAAACGTTTACTTTTTGCCCTTTTAAAAAAATTAGGTCGAAAACGGTTAAAAAATTTGCCTGACTTTTATTTTCTTATGTATTACTAAACGGGTGGGTGAAATGGAAGCAATCTAATATGGTGACAAAATGGTAGACTAGAGACATTTTATCTCAAATTTTGCACAGAAATCAACCATTATGTAGAAATCAGGTGGTAAACTTTTGGTACGAATTCAAAACGACGAAACAAAATAGCAGCTTAATAAATATTTAAACATTCAGCTTGAAAAACTACTTAATAGATTGAATTTAAATTTGGCACAAGAATTAAGGGTGGTACAGGGATGAACTGGTAAAATTATGGTACGAATTGAAGATGGTGGAAAAATGGCGGCCAAATAATATATTTTGCAGTCTTGAAAAAGCTTCAAGTTTTATAGATCTTCACGCTCTAACGCCCATTTATTCCCAAAAAAATATATTTTCTCAATTCTTTGAGATTTCTTTTGAGTGTGTTATACGAAATAACCTTGATAATTTTTTGAAGGTCAAATGTTTTGACTTGAGATGTCGCACGTGTGCTATATTGTTTGACGTTGTATTGCATACGGGACCATCCCCCTCTTACGTCCCTGCTTCTTCACCCTGTGACGTCATTTAACCTTAAGGGGGGCGCGCCCACTTGGGCTTGAAGTTTTGAAGGTCTAGTTGACCTTGAGATGACATTGACCAATGACATTTATGTGACCTTGAGGTGTCATTGATTTGTGACTTTGAAACGACCTTGAGATTGCTTTGAACGGCGAGTGGTTTGACCTTGGGTTTGACTTTGAAATGTCCTCGATAACATCGACGACCTTTTTACCAAATTTTGGATCAAATTTATCAAAAAGTGGACAATAGGTTTAAAAACTTTGAAGGTCTAAACTTTCCCGAATTGTGTAATTTTAACGCGTCTAAGGGAAAACATTTTCAGGAAACCCAGTTAAAAAATATTTAATTCCTGATTATAGGCAGTACTTTTATTTATTTTTGTTACGTTCGAAACTAACAGTTGTTAATGAGTTGTTGGCTTTTTAAAGGAAATAGATTTAACAAACGGATATTCAGAGGTAGTTAAATTATGTGAGTTAGTGTTGGCCATTCCAGCTACCTACTAGTACCTGGATAGAACGTACATTTTCTGCGCTTAAAATAATAAAGACTTAGGTATTTGCGGAATTCGACAGGACAAGGTCGTCTTTCGCATGTGTCCCTGTTGGCGATTGAAACAGACAATGTAACAGCAAGCGTGTTTCTACGACGAAATATTGAAAAATTGCTTCCTTTATCCCGAATTTCACTGCACGCGCCTGGTAACCCTGCACTTTCTAATCAGACGCGTTTTTATGCCCTCGAAATGGTCGGCGCAACAACTTTACGGTAAGAGTCAAATTTTACATTTTTTTTTTGGTTTTAACCCTTTAAAGTTGAGAAATTTTTGTGAAAGTTACTTTCTCTTGAGAATTTTGTGAAAGCTATTTATTAAGGGTTGTATGGTGTATAAAACGACTAATATCGCTTTGCTGTTGTACAGTCGGCTACAAATTTAGATACTCGTTCTAGAAAGCCAAATACAAGGTGTAATTTTAGTTAAAAAAAATAAAAACAGGACTCCACAGATATATATATATATATATATATATATATATATATATATATATATATATATATATATATATATATATATATATATATATATATATATATATATATATATATATATATATATATATATATATATATATATATATATATATATATATAATAGCTTTTATTGATTTTAAAATTACAAAATAAAAATTGTTTATAAAACAATACGACGCGAAGTCTAGCTATATAGCTACTCCACTTACACTTTTTTTCCTACTAACTTTAAATTTTAGAAATATGAAAAATTCTATACAATAAGAGTACTATACAATACAATAAGATGATAAGTGCTATTTACAAAACGATTTACATACAATTTAACACTAACTAATGCTAATATAATAATTTCTATATTTTTCCATATAAAAAAGTATGCATAGGCACACTTCACACTAGTACAAAACATATGATGAATATAAAGAAAAGGGCATTCGAATTTTAGGTCCCGGGACCCTAGTTTCTACAGTAAGTAAATGAGTGATTAAAAAAATAAATAAAGAGGGAGAACGAATAGACCATGGTAGAAAGTAATATTGAGAAATAAAAGTATACTTTCTAGGAAGTAAGCATATCTTTAAGTTTTCGACGAAATATGTTAAGATCACGAAGTGTCAATTCCCTATTAAGGGGGTTATAGATTGAAGATGCATTATAAGAAAATGATCTTTTAAACAGAGTTGTACGAAATCTAGGAAATGAAAGTTGGTTTAGGTTTCTTATATTTAAATTATGAGTTTGATAGCGGCAGCTTATTTTGTCGTGTAGATATGAGGGGGTTTTAGTGATTATCAATTGTACAAACACAGAAAAATTATACCTATAGGCCGTATCCACATTCATCCATTTCAATTCTTTAATTTTATGCGAAATGTGATCAAATTTACGCATCCTAAAAACGAACCTGCAGCTGGTGTTGATAATTTTTTGTGATCGTTGTTTTGTTATGAAGTCCAGACAGGGGAAATATACAGTATTTCAATATGTGATACTGAAAAACATCAGGCTTTCACATAATTTTTTTCTTAGTCTGAAGATTAAAATATTGTAATTATTGTAGAGAAGCCTTAGAGCTGCATAGCATCGCTTTAGCACCATGCTAACAAGTTCTTTAAAGCTCAATTCTCTGTCGAGTAGAAGACCCAAGACCCCGTGCACAAGAAACAACTTCTAAAGGTTGGTCTTTGATTTTTATTCTTAAGTCATTTTCGACTAAATCTTTTTTATTTTTAGGACAAAACAGCATTGCTAAACTTTTTGTTGCGTTCAGTTTTAAGTTATTCTCCTTTCTGCGTATTGTGTAACATACGCTAAGTCCCGATTTAGGTTATTAATTTTCAGCAGTATCAACAGATTGTGGTGAGAAAGGAAGGAACAATTGGGTGTCGTCAGAATAACTTTGCACACTAGAATATTTAATATTTTTAAACAGGTCGGCTGTATAAATAGAGAAAAGAATAGGCGACAATATTGCTCCTTGAGGTACTCCTGATGTTATTTCGACTCGCTCGGATACGCCCCCCCCCCCCCAAAATTACTTTCTATCTTCATTCAGATAAAAAGTGGTCGAAAAAGCTTCGCAACACCTCATCGAAATCAGAATACTGCAATTTTGCACATAGAAGTGCGTGATCAATCGTATCGAAAGCCTTCGAAAAGTCCAGTAGAATCAAGACACTTACACCGTCGCGCATATCCAACGATGTTATTATGTTATCACAAATGCTCATCAAAACCGTAGCTGTACCATGACCATCTCTAAAACCTGACTGTAGAGGAGAAATTATGTTGTTTTTGGTGGCAGCATCATTAAGTTATACATATATAATTTTTTCGAGAATTTTTGAGAGAGTGGGGAGAATGCTTATAGGTCGCAGATCTGAAAACGTTTCAGGAGAGGTTTTCTTCGGCAGGGGTCGAACGAGAGCTGTTTTCCATGAATCGGGAAAGTACCCCGTTTCCAAGCAGCAGTTGATAATATGTGTGATATGTTTATATACAGTATTGCAGCAAAGCTTCAACATTTTGGCATTTATTTCATCAGTTCCCGTGGAATTTGATGGCAGAGAGTAGATGCATCTTTTAACCTCATCGAATGTTGCTAATCTTAACTGAAAGCAAATATCATTATTATATTTTTTTGTTCGAAAGTCATTTCTAACTTGTTGACTTCGGGGGCTAAATACGGTTGAAAAATATGTATTATTGTCATTTGGCTTGTTCAGGTGTTCTGGAATAGACGTATAAAATTTTCTTTGATGCCCATATCTTTCGCAGTTCGCCAGAGATTTTTGCAATCACGATTTTGTTGCTGATAAGAAGTAAATGCTGCTTTTTTACGTCTTATTGCAGACACTGTCATGTTTTGCATCTGTCTGATATGCGACGAAATAATTTAGAGCTGGACTTGATTTATTATTTTCAATATAAAAGGGATTAATAGGTGAACTACATTTTTTTACCAAAGGCGGTTATTTTAGACTTTACGATGAAAGTCAAATTTTACATTTTTCGTGGGGAATTTGTGATCAGTTGAATGAGAATTTTTTTTAAACGTTTTATTTCTTAGTCATTTATTTTCCTCCATTTTCAAATCGTACCTACCACAATCTTACCGGTTTATCTCTATATTACAGTTATTTCTTGTACAAATTTTGAAATTAATATAATAAGTAATTTTTCAACCTGTTATATTTTAATACTTTATTAGGCATTTTGGATTCATACCGAAATGTTTAGATAAGTTGTTTTTTGTTTTTATAGACAAAAAACAATGTTTTTAAAGCATACATATTATCCACCGTATTCACTAAAAAAGTTTAAGAGTTAGACCATGTCTAGTTACCATGGTGCTTAAAACTCTTAGTTCGCCAGTTATGTTTCGCTTATGACTCTGTCATTTTGAAATTGTGACATTTAGAAAAATTATTTGTTGAGTTGTTAAAAATGTCATCTTAAACCTATTACTGTCCAGTTAGACCTGGTCTAAATTTAAACTTCTTGAGTGAATATGGGTGTTGATGTTTTTATATCGATTATACGCTTTCAATAGTCATTTAGTAAACATTTACACTGTCTTTAAATATTTTTATAAACATTGTTTTTTCTTGATTTTTGCGTATAATATTTTAATCTTTTTTACACTGGTTTTCCAAAATTTTTTATTAGAACGTAAGTTTTGTTGTATTAAGTTGAATTCGTACAGAAAACAAAATTATTTATTATGATATGAAAAAACTTGATTTTTTACAGATAAGATATACCGTTTCAACCTTAAAAGTGCATAAGTACATGACGAAGCTTAAAATGTATGTTATTTTACAAATATTTTTTTTTTCATTTTCTTGATTTTAACTTTTTTTAATGGTATATCTACAGAGGTAAACATTTTTAAGTTTTTTTCCTTTGTATCATATAAAGTCAATAGACATTGTTTAACTAAAATTTTAATGCGTAAAACTGCATTTCATAGAGGTTGTGGCTACTTCGTTTTTGAGTGTATGAGCATATGAGAATAAAAATATGTATGAAGATATGTCCTATGGTTCTTTTTGAGGGTTTAAGTAAACACATTAATTTGTAATAATACAAATAAAAAATAATAAACAAAATTAACCTATTAATTATACATATAAACACCTACAATTACTTAAAGATACACATTTTATACTAAATTGCTGAAGCGGCCCAGCTTTTTTCGACAGTCTTCTGCCCTCTTCCAGTGTAACAGCAGCTCAATTTCTAACAACCCTATTTGTGTCTCATGATGCTTAAGCTCCGCGCTTAAGCTTTTTTTAAGCTTAGGCATTCCCATTATGAGTTTTCGATGATTTTCGTCAGTAAAATCACTTAACCATTCCGGTGTTGGAGACGAAGGTCCTGCTTCGGGCTTCATTGGCTATTTTTTGTGTAGAGTTCTGGACTGAAGACATTTTTTATACTTTTTTCTGCTATATACGATTTAACGTTTCCATTTTAGCGAAGAACTACTTTACCACATCGAGTTGTAAGTTATTTTATACACCTCTTTCATTATAAAAACCCCACCTCCACACTCTACCTAGTCTTGTGTACAGCAAAGTATTTAAGCGTAAATCTGGAACTAATGTATCATTATGACCTTGACAATATCCTAACTGTGTCTGTATATTTACCCCTAAATAAAAAAACAACTTGAAGCTAGGGTAAAATTAAGTCTTTTTGTTACTCACACAACGTTATTTCCCCAATATTTGTATAAAAAAGAAATTATTATTGTTATTGATATTATTATTATTATTCTATCGGAATTAACAATCAATTTTTCAACAAATGTTGAGTTCCAAACCCATCCCGGATGGATGAATCAAAAGGAGTGGGCTGGTTTCTATTAGTTCTATGTGTTGTCCTGTAAGAATTTTCTCACTATGTGGCAAGTACTGAGCAGGAGTGCCTTCTGGATGTCGATGAAGATGTTAATATGCAGTCCTATGATTTTTAGGTTCTGTTCTAGTGTTTTTGGAACTAGTCCAGTTAATGATACGATGGTCGGTATCACATTAACCTTATTCAGTCGCCACATCTGCTGTATATCGATGGCCAGCTCCGCATATTTGGCCTTTGTCTCTTGATATTTATCCAACACGTTATTATTGTTGGGTACACCGACATCTACCAAATAAGCTGTCTTTGTTTCCTTATTTAACAGTACCACATTAAGCCGATTATTCGCCTCCCGTCGGTCGGTGATAATTGCCCGGTCATAGTACAGTTTGAAGGCATTATTTTCAAGCACTGAACATGATTGGTATTTATAATAGGGCACATACGTGTTCAGGAGCCCGTATTTATTGGCAAGCTTCTGGTGTATGATGTTACACACCTGGCACACACAAGTGGCCGGGGCGCATACAGGGTGAGGGGCCGGGAAGGAAGAAGGAAGTTGTGCATGGGCGACCTTTAAAACTTTCAAGGCCTAAATCCAAGGTCATGTAAAGTGGGCGGGGCTCTCATCAGGGCGAGGGGACAGGGACGTAAGAGAGAGGGTGGCCCCGTGCATAGGTTCTCATATTCAGTCAGGACAGTCGCCTAACTAAAACCTACTCCTAAAAAAGATCTACTTGCGGCTGCAACGAAAAACAACTGCGCGATGTATCAAAATATTGAAATAATTAAAATAAAGCAGCCGCTAAGGAAACCTGTCTTGTACTGTACAAAAGAATCTAAATAAACGCCTGGCGGACACATATTTATATGAACTTTTATCCTAAAATAAGCCCAAAAATTACAATTTTAACATCTCTGCATATGTTTTGGTAATTTGATTTTGTTACAATTTGTTACAAGCGTCTCTAAAACACTTTATAGGTATATATTAGGTCTAATATTTGCCTCTGAATTATTTTATTTGTTAGTAGGCCAATACGGATATTAAATCAACAAATGAACATACATGTTATCTGACAACTTATTTTGTAATAAAACTCTACTTTCTGAAAATTAGGCTCGTTTCTTACATTCAATTTAACGAAAACGCAGATGGAGCTTATTTTCACAGGTAAGTAAATAAGCAGAAAAAATCGGCAAGTTAAATTTTCCCCCCAACTTCCCTCGTACAGAATTTCACTACTAAAAAAACAATTTATAAATGCATATAATTATTTGATGATAGCTTTATAATGCTATAAGTTTTTTATGTATTTATTATTATTAGTATTATTATCATTTATTTTTCATAACATTAGTTACGTAGTCTACATTTACGTCTCCATAAAAAGAAGGTTTTATTCCGGTAAATGGAATTTTACCAAATATTTAAACATTTTGTTAGGCCTCCATTTTGTTTTGCCGTGTATGGCACTAAATATTTCATAGATTTTATATCCTACATGAAACCCATATTATCAGTCTTTACTTACTCTGTTGGTGTGCAGATATTTCCTAACCCCAAATGATTCACCACCCTATAATAAGAAGATCATTAACGGAAACCATTTAGAAAATTAATATCTGGGAAATATCTGCGAACCAACGGAGTAGGTAAAGATTGCTAATATGGCTTTCATGCGAGATATAGAAACGATGTGTCCTGAGGATTCAACAATAAAGTTGCGAAATGTCGACTATTAAAAAATCGACTTTTGTTGTTTTACTGGACCCTTACCCCAAATAATACACCACTCTAACATGACAACAAGAGGTTTGTTAACGAAAACCATTTAGAAACTTATAATATCCAGGAAATATTTGCGGACCAACGGAGTAGGTAAATACTGATAATATGGGTTTCATTCAGGATATTGGTTCCGAAACGTCGACAATTTAAAAAAAAATAAGATACTTGTTTTTATACTGGATCTTAACCCCAAATAATACACCACCCTAACAAATTTTTTTAACATTGTTCGGGATTGGATTTTTACCAAAATATTTCCAGGTCATCCCCATATGACCCCTAATTTTTGGTCAAAATTTGAAGTCAATAAGATTAAGTAGTATTTAAGCTGTGTCGCGAACTGACAGACAGACATGTTTTTTGGCATCTAGGGACGCTAAAACCTGGAGATACGTAAAACCTGAGAGGGTAATTTTTTCACGATGTCTTGAATTAGTAACACACTTTTACTAGTTCAGCCCTATACCACAATTAGTTATGGCACACAATTTGGAATCATTAAGTAGTTTTTTGTATTTTGTTTTGTTCCGCCATCTTAGATTCGTACCAAAATTTTACCTGTTGATTCCATCATAATACTTGATGTTTATGCAAAATTTGAAATAAATTCGACAAATAGCTTTTTCATAATATTTTTTTAACGTTTCACTAAACCGCCATTTTGTTTTTGCCATACTCGATTTTTACCAAAATATTACCAGATCGTCTCCATATGACTCTTAGTTTTGTATCAAAATTTGGAAGTCAATCGGGTTAGTTTATGTTAGCTATGCTTCGAACTGACAGACAGACAGACAGACCTAGACGGGCCGACGGAATTAATGAAATTTATCTTTTTGCATCTAGGAACGCCAAAACGTGAAGATATGTAAAACCTGCGAGGGTGATTTTTTCATAATTAAAAACATTTTATTTGGCCCCCATTTTTATCCCCCATCTTGAATTAATACCACAGTTTTACTAGTTGACCTCTATACCACAGTTAGCAATGGCACACAATTTGAAATCAATTCAGTAAGTAGTTTTTCAGGCTGAAATTTTAAATATTTTATTAATCAGCCATTTTGTTCCGCCATCCTGGATTCGTACTAAAATGTTACCAGTTGATTGATTGTTTTTTACAAAATTTCAGATAAATTGGATGAGTAGTTTTTTAATAATATCTTTTTTAACATTTAACTAGGCCGCCATTTTGTAATAATTATTTTTTTTAAATTTCACTGAGCCGCCATTTTGTTTCGCCATATTGGATTTTTACCAAAATCTTACCAGGCCATCCCCATATGAACCTTAATTTTTGACCAGATGTACCGACGGTCTTGATAAATAATATTTTTTGCCATCTAGCGATGTGTAAAATTGAGTGGGTGACTTTTCGACTACAAACATTTTATTTGTCCGCCAGTTTGTTCGGCCATCTTGAATTAGTACCACTATTTTACTAGTTGATTCCTATACCACAATTAGTTATGGCACCCAATTTAAAATGAAACCATTAAGCAGTTTTTTCAGGCTGAATTTTTAAATATTTTAGTAAGCCACCAGCCATTTTGTTCCGCCATCTTGGATTCGTACTCAACCGGTAACATTTAACCAGTTCATTCCAACATTTCACTAAGACGCCATATTGGATTTTTACCAAAATCTTACCAGGCCCTTACTTTTTGACCAAAATTTCAAGTCAATCGGGTAAGTAGTCTTTAAGCTATGCCGCGAAGAGAACACAGACAAACAGACAGAAAGACGGACGAACGGACCGACGGAGTTGATAAAACATATTTTTTGACATCCAGCGACGCTAAAACGTAAAGATATGTAAAAATGACTGGGTGACTTTTTCACGATTACAAACATTTTATTTTGCCGCCATTTTGTCCGATCATCTTGAATTAGTACCACTATTTTACTAGTTGATTCTTATATCACAATTAGTTACGGCACACAATTTGAAATAAAACCATTAAGCATTTTTTTCAGGCTGAATTTTTAAATATTTTATTAAGACGCCATTTTAGATTTTTTGCAAAATTTGAGATGAATTAGATGAGTAGTTTTTAATAATATTTTTTTTAACCCAGGTCATCCCCATATGACCCTTAATTTTTTACCAAGATTTCAAGTCAATCGGGTAAGTAGTTTTTTAGCTACGCCGCGAACAGACAGACAGACAGACCGACGGAATTGAGAAAACATGTTTTTCGTTATCTAGAGACCCTGAAACGTGAAGATCTGAAAAAATCTCGGAGTGTGATTTTTTCACGATTACAAAAATTCAATTCTGGCACTTAATTATACAAAACTTTAATAATTTTGCATGTACCTGGAACTGCATTATGAAGTATCTGTGCCAATAATTACTCTAAATCAGTCCATAACTTATTCACAATAAACTATAAAGATCACGTTTTCTTTGGCTGGTATTTGCTACGCAGCTAACTTAAATTTTATGAAATTTGCATGACATACCCTGTACAAGAAAGCCTTTCGAGACATTAGCTACTGCGTGCTCTTAATTCGAGAATAAATTGCCTATAAGCCGAAAAAAAAAATTAAAAAATTAAAAATTATTTGCTAAAACGATAATTTAAAGGACGTAGTGTATATATATTTTTTTATTATAACATTCCACCTGTTTTACATTTTGCAACATTTTTATATTTCTCCACATTTTTATTTTTTTAAATTAACAGAAATTTCCTTGTACATGTATATTTATACATTTTTGGTCGCAGTTTTTTTCAGTGTATCATAATAACTTAATTCGAGACGTTTCCTTCACGTCTGACCATGAAAAATTATGCTGTCTATAGGCAACTTAAAATACAATTCGGTTAAAAACCGGCTCAACAAGGTTCACGCACTGCAGAAATACAAAGACACTAGTGCGATTTAACATTTCAAATTTGGCAGTTATGTAGAGAAAGGATCAGTGTAACTAGGTAAACAGCCATTTTGTGAAAAAAAATTATATTCGGCGGTATCTGCGTCAAAAAATGATCGAAAACGGACAACTTTGCTACTAATTTTTTCTTTCTAAATTCGAATTTTTGATAGAAATTGGCATTTAGCGCCCAACTATACATATTTCTCTATTAAAATCACATTGAAGCTAATGCATATCTCTTATAGCTTTAACATAATATTGCAGCAGCAGAAGGCTTGCAACTGCGCTCCAAATTGTAGCTAGTTCCCTAAAAATGCTGAAGATTCGCCCACTCCTAGAACCAGCCTTGGAGATATTAAAACCCCGGACAAATTCACATAAACGGTGCTTGCAACCATTAATTTTGTTATACATAAAGTAATTTAGCAAGTCACTTTGTTGTTGTTTTTGATTTTTAAGTAGTTCTCTAGATTACTAATAGTTATTTCAACAATTCCAACTGAGTACAGATAAAGAGAGTTCTTGTCTTATGGATTCTTAAAAAGTTTCAAAGGCTTTTGAGAACACGTCGGATTGAAAGTTCCTATATTAGTCCGAGTGTATTTCCCTTTGTATTCCATATCAGCAAATTCATTCTTGAAATAGTACGCCGCTAACAGAAATGACTTCCTGATTGGATTGGATAGGATTCTGGCCATTTGATTAAGTACTTGACTATTAGAATAAAACGATTTCCGGACTTATGTAAATGTATATAATATGTATGTATATATATAGTCTAGCTGCGAACGGTGATAAAATATATAATTACATAGTTTGTAACTAAACAGTAAATAAACGATAACGAATTAGTATACATTTAAATTCTATTTGTTGAAAATATATAGGTTGTCAGTATAGAAAGTTGTACATACATACATTTTGAAATTATTCAGTTCATTGCACTTCCATTATTTTTTAGGTTGAAATGCAAAAAATGTGGACTGTTGCTTTATTATAAACATGAACCACATAGTCCAGTTAGTTTTATCATTAGAGGATCACTTATAACATCTACAAATGAAGGACCTATTGCGGACATATATAATCAAGTAACTAAAAATGACTTTTTCCGCCCGTTGAAACTTAAATATATAAAATTATATTATTTTTAGGTAGCAGTTGAAAAACCAAAAAAAATAATGGTTACCAAACACACCAAAAATATGGGCAAATTCAGTTCTGTCACTGTTTCGACTATAGATGAAGAAGAGGATGAAATAGAAGCAGTGAGTTTATACTTAAAAATATGAAATAAATAAGTTATTAAAAAAATATTAAGGTTAAGGAATACAGGGGCGAAACGGCGGCAACTACACATTTAAAGGAGCTTTTACTTACACCCGAAAAACAAATTTTGAATTACTAATACCCCAAAGGTCAGCCTGATTATTCTCATTATCATGGAGTATATTCTACAAGAATAACCCCAAATATATTATCAATTATACAAAACTATAAACATTAAATTACCCTTGGTCCTTCATCTTCTATACGTTTTTTTTTTCTGTATTCTAGAAACAGTTCTAAATATATAGTTTGTTTCAAAATGTGACTATTCATTTGTGTGTAGACCAAATTAGCGATACGTGTGTGGGGATCTCAGAATCTACAAGGAATATAAAAAAGATTAAAAGGGGAAAATGTGTTGTAGACAATCTTATTATGAGCTTAACCATATCAAGGAAAGCGGTCAAAATCTTCAGGATTTTAAGATATAAAGAAAAAAAGCCTAATTTTATTTATGTTCCAAAATTCTACCACTTGCTAAACCCAATTCCAAAGAGACTTTTTTCTCAAATTTTGCTATATAATAACAATGTGTCACACTGCTTATTTGTAATTTTTCCATCATGGGCCACGCACATTTCATCACCCTCTGGAAGTTATTTTCCAGTTCCTAGGATGACTAGTAGAATAATACTAATGACTAACTTTAAAAACATGTTTCCTCATTAATTTGTAATAGGCGATTTGAAAAATATCATCAATATAGTTACAAAAATTATGAACAACTTAGTTCTTCAAATAAAGTGGCGGGTAAAACTCAATTTCCTAAAATTTAAATATTGATAATTTTAGTTTATATTAATGAAATTTTGCAAATTTGATCTCGTTAGAAAGATCCTTTGTTACTTTGTAACTTTCTTTTTAAACTATTTCTTCCTGGATTTTGCAGGTGGTCCCTCAGTACCGCTAGCTTAAAAGAAGACAAAATATCAAACAAGTCAGTGTAAACTCCAAGCTTTTTTTCAATCAAAGATATTAACAACTTTTTCCGTAAATTTATTTTATATTTTAGAGGCCATTAAATATCAAAATGTTTTTTAACTCTTACATGTTTTCTCAATTCCATTGGCCTGTCTGTACGCGACTACTTACTAATTACCGATTGACTTCAAATGTCAGCCAGAAATCAAGGGCTGTAAGGGGATAGAATCATTATATGTTGATAACAATCTAATATGGCGGCCTAGTGAGGTGTTAAAAAATTGTTACTAAAAAACCACTTATTCAATTTCCCTGAATTTTTGCACACAACAAAAATTACGTAGAAATCACCTGGTGAAATTTTGGATAGCGAAACAAAATGGCGGCCTAGTAAAATGTTAAAAAAAATCCCACTCCAAATCTTCCAGTTCTAGCGTTTTTATGTTATGGGGATAATCTGGAAACATTTTGGTAAACATTCAATATGGCGGAACAAAATAGTGACCTAGTGAAATGTTAAAAAATAGCACTAAAAAGCTGATTATCCAAATTACCTCAAATTTGGTACAAAAATCAAGTGTTACATAGAAATGAACTAGTAACATTTTGGTAGGAGTCTAAGATGGCGGCCTAATCCAATAATTTAAAAAAGCGCCTGAAAAAACTACTTACATTAATTTCAAATTTTGTGCAAGCAATAAATGTGATATAGAGATAAACTAATAAAATTGAAGTACGAATTCAAAATGGCGACGAAACAAAATAGAGGGCTGGTGAAATGTAAAAAAAAATTAGCATTAAAAAACCATCCAAATTACCTCCAAAATGGCGACCAATAAAAATGTTGTATATGTATTACTAAATGACTACATACAGAATTAAATTGGGTTACACTTCACTATTCCTAATGAAAGGAAAAATTCATAACGAGGGAAGTTGCGGGTAAAGGAAATTTACCGACTTTTTATTTTTTAAATTAAAAATATATTAAAATATTTATCTTCGATTGTTCTGGTGGGGATTAAAGACAACATATGTAAAAATTATTTGGTCATATTAGCGCCTTTTGAGGTAAAGAATCGCGTATATTTTTGTGTCAATAACTGCATTTTCTATATACTCTAAATAAATTGCAGGCTTATCAAAACATTCTTCGTTAGAACGGAGTATTTTAAAAACAGCTTAAATAAACTTAGAAGAAAACTCAATATTTTTATATATTTCTACCTTGTGAATGTTGTACTTTTGTTTCACAGTTTGCTGACGTTTAATTCTTTCGAAGCCTACTTTCTTAGGTAGGTATAGGTTTACCAGGATAACTTGAGAGCTAAGTATTTTTTTGCGTTATGCCTTTTATTATTATTATTACTATAACCTTAAAAAAATAAAAATGTTTATTATTAAGTGGCCTCTAAAATATAGAATAAATTCCTTCTGGTAATAATGTCGTTAACATCTTTGCTTAAATTAAAGAAAGGGGTCTTCACTGTCTTTTCTGTCCTCTTTTAACGTAAAAATGTATGTATTATTGTACTTAATTGCTTATAAACCACTTATATAAATATGCTTATAAACCGCTTCAATTGCGAATAAACCACATATCTTGTCGAACTTGAAAATAACTTCCAGCAACCCCTCTTCTGAGATATAACCCGTCTCTCTTTTCTTAGTTGCCTGCCCTGCTCAGTTAAAAACGTGCTAAAAATATAGTACGAGTTTTTAAACCTTCAGTTTTGCTTCAGAAAAAATAATTTCAACATTTCCCTGCAAACGAAAGCAACGCCAACAAATTTTTGTTGTTTTTTGAAAATCGTTTAAGATAATAAACAGTTACGTCCCTTATGATGTTTTGTCAAGAACTTTTCGATACTATTGGAAAAAATAATGGACTTAAATCAAACCAACTTGAAATTTGTCGATATGAGTATATTCGACAAAGAGTAGAGTAGGCCTGAAACATAATATTCACAATTTCACAGTCTGCATCAACATAGTCAATAGTTATATCATCATAATTACCTTTTACGTACATGAACTTAGGCTCAAGGGAACCTTTGATATATCGTAGAACCTTTTTTAAAGATTTATCTAGATTTGCATAACTAATAATGCTTCTAGCTTTTTCTGTCACAGAACGATTCATGCGTTTAGTTATACCATTTAGCTCTGGAATTCGAGGAACTGTGAAGTGATACGTGATACATTTTTAAATGCAAAAACATTTAAATTCATTTGATAAATATTCGCCCGCAATATCTCAGTACAGGTTTACTACATTAAAATTAAAATTTGTAGAACATTTTGCTACATAATCTTTAAATGTATCCAATACTTCTAATTTATAAGCTAATAAATAAGTATAACACTATAATGAGTACAGTCGTCAATAAATGTCATTAAATATTGCTTGTTATTAACTGTTATAGGTGAAATTGGACAACAAACATCAGAATGAACATTGAATAATGGGCTATCAATATGAGTTTTTAATTTTGATTTAACAAATGAAAACTTCATTTGCTTACCAAAATTTAATATTTTAAATTAAAAAAATTGTCTTCTACCATTTCAAATTGTCTTCATTTTTCAAATTTTTCTTTACTAATATAGCCAAAGCGTTTACGCCAAATTTAGTAGTTATTATTTTTATATGGCAATAGTTAAGTTAACTGTACTATAAGGTATTTTAAAAATGACTTTTGAAATTTTCTTTTCGCCCATTTAACCTTCACGCCATCTGAACCAAAAACGAGGATCTGTCTACTTTATTAGATCCGTTATACCGACAGCAAAATAGGGGACCTCCGGTCAAAACAGGACATTTTCCAGATGACCACTCACTCCCAGATTTGTTGTGACAGCAATTTTTCCACGTTTAGTTGCAACAATAGATGCCCCGCTTTTAGCTACACCAATACTTATTTGAATTTGTAGACCATAGCATGATAAAAACACATCATCTCTATTTACAATATGGTCAGTTACACCGGAATCCAAAATAAATAGTATTTCCCTTATAGTTTCCTTGAAACTTCCTTGGTTACTTCGAATCATATAAACAAAATTGTTGTCATTCTCACAGTTTGCAGGATGTGTGGGCAAATTTAACTTGAGGTGTTAAGAGTTTACTGAAAATAATAGCGATCTTGTTTTACGTGATTATTGCGGCTATGATTGCACTCTATGTTAGACAACTTTCGTTTTAAAAAATGGAGTATTATATTTCGGTTTTTGTGGTATAAATTTATTTTTAAAATTATTTTTGATTTATTAATTAATTAATTTTAACTGAATACTTAGTTTAAATGGACGTTGTGTTGTTTTTTAAAGCTGGGAACTTGCAATAGTTTGGTACTGGTTCCTTTTCCTGTCTTTAACGTCACCTCGTGGTCTATTACGTATACGTATAGTTCCGCTGGTAACGAGTTAACGCAAAACTTCCATATTCCGTACCGCTTGCCGTTAAAAGGTTCGATATGTCGGTTGCTCGTTTTATTTTTCATTTTAAACCAAAACTAATCACTAGCAACCGGCTAGTTTAAATTTGTTTTGTCACTAAACTTAATAATAAGAAAGAAAGCACGTAACACTGGGCACATAACCTATTGGAAAATAGAAGGTGTAATGGGCTTAAATCAAACCACTTATGATTTGCCAATATAAGTATATTCAGCGAAGAGTAGAGTAGGACTGAAATATAACATATAAGCCAAAAAAGTCAAGAGACCGAGAAATGTTTACGTTAACACCATTAAGATTTACTTTTTAATCAATGCAGAAATATAATATAATATTGATATATCTATTTAAAAAGCACATCTATTTCAAAAGCGTACAGTAAAAATAACTGAAACGAATATCCCCATACACAGTCAGTTAAAAGTTTGCGGTTTGCTACGTACGTTTAAAACGGTGCAAAATAATCGAAGTGTGTGGGGCCCTTAAGATCCCTCCCGAATGCATAATAGAGACTTTTGATACTTTAAATTCCTGTTTACTATCATTTGTTTTAAAAAGTCAAATGCCTAAAGAAAAAAGTTAAGGATGGGCATTCATTTATAAAACATCCGAAATGTATTTAGATATATTTGACTTTTTCTAAATATCTCAAGTAGCCAAACAGCTTGAACCCTTCCGCGAGTATTATTAAAAATCCTCATGTGCGTAATCTCCTCGGAAAAGCGAAACAGTAATAGGGAGATTTGATTGGTCACGAGTCGGCCATATTGAAAAAAAAATGACCGTTACGCAAAAGGTTGGTTGTTCAACTTTTTGCGTATTTCTTTGTTTACTTTCCAATATTTAAGGTGGTTTTAGTACCTATATTTCGGTTTTTTATTTATTTGAAACAACTTTGTTTAGTTGGAAATTCATATGAAATCTGTTTAATTCTAGATTCGAGTGGTAACATCCTGATGAAATTTATTTTTTGCAATTTCTGCGCATTTTCGTTCCACTAGGTTCTTTCTGCTACTTTGTAAACAAGAATGTTCGCACTCTATATTTAATAATAGTTTAGTTTCCGTATTTTGCAATTACGACGATCTGCCACAATTGATAGAGCTCGGCTTTTACGCATTTCTGCGACGATTGCGCTCAAGTTTGTTGTGAAATTGTCTTAAACTTGTTCCACCCAACCATTTTGTATTCTTTGTAATTTCAAAGGTCTCTTTATATGTATTATCACCATGTATTTCATTTAGTTAGCATATATAATTAAATTACAGTTGACGTTTAAAAACTACAATTTCAGATGTTGCAAGGCTGTAGAATATAACTGACTGACTTTTGGCTAAGCTGATTATTATTTCTATCATATTTTCATATTAGCTTTCTCATGATGTCACTTTACAAGATAAAACTGGAATAAATTAAACAACAATAATTTGTCGAATAGTTTTATTTGACCTCGTTCTTTTGATAATATCAATTTGGCTTAATTGGATTCTACGTAATGGGGTCATACACTTTTTATATATAACAACCCGTATATAAATTATTTTTGAGGTCGTTGGAACATTCTAAACACATTCTGTGTTACATTACATTGCATTTGCAAATGTTTTTAAGAAATGCCGATTCAAAATTGTCATTTTGGGTCACTTTATTTTGGCCATCTATCTGTCAAAATTCGACACTGGTATTAATTTCCGTATTGAAGGGTGTTTCAAATTTTAACATTCACTTGAAGTCATACAATGGATTTTAAAGACTAAGATAGGAAGTTGCAAGTCATTTTGTTTTAAAGTTCAAGTCATTCGCTCTAAGTTTAACTGATGGTTGTATTTTGAGACGCCAATTAAACGGGTGAATTCAAGTATAAAACATGTTACATAAAATGTGTTTTTAAAATTTTCCACTGCATTCAAAAATATATACGGGGTTAGTATTTAAAAGAAATAAGTGTATGACGTCATAATTCTTTCAGGGATGATGTCATTGATCAGATCGGTATTATCAGAATATCCTGAGTCGAATACAGTTTGACGGTTAAAACAATTTTTATAAATTATGAATTTTCTAAGTTGTAGAATTTATTCCAGTTAAACGTTTCACCCTGCATACTATTAAGATCACAAGTGATTATTTTTCAGCATACATTGTCTAAAAATTCTAATTTTGAGAAATAATTAAAAATTGTGCAGGGTATGCTATTACATGATATTACATGCTCCGTTTTTTTAGACTTTTACAACCATGTTCACTAGAAATATTTAAGATTACACCGAATTGACAAGATGAAATATGCAACAGTGAAGAGTGGAGCAAATCATTTTTCTAGAACTGCTGTAAAAATGACTGTGAAATAAGTAAATAACTAGTTTTAATTGCCATGCCAATGAGCTAACTCTTAATGATTTTTAGTGGATTTGGTGTCGAAATCTAAAATACTCAATTTTTATATGTTAAAACCACGAAAGTAAGTTTTAAAGAAATATAACCTGATGAAAGTGTGAAACTTTCTCAGACAGACTAGATTCTATGTAATGGGGTCATGCACTTTTTATATGTAACAATCCGTATATAAATTATTTTTGAGATCGTTGAAACATTCTAAACACATTCTGTGTTACATTACATTGCCTTTGCAAATGTTTTTAAGAAATGGCGACTCAAAATTGTCATTTTGGGTCACTTTATTTTAGCCATCTATGGTGTCAATTTCCGGTTTGAAGGGTGTTTCGATTTTTGACATTCACTTGAAGTCATACAATGGATTTTAAAGACTATGATAGGAAGTTCCAAGTCATTTTGTTCTAAAGTTCAAGTCATTCACTCTAAGTGTAACTGATGGTTGTATTTTGAGACGCCAATTAAACGGGTGAATTCAAGTATAGAACATGTTACATAAAATGTGTTTTTAAAATTTTCCACTGCATTCAAAAACTATATACGAGGTTAGTATTTAAAAAAAAAAAGTGTATGACGACATAATTTTTACAGGGATGATGTCATTGATCAGATCGGTATTATCAGAATATCCTGAGTCGAATACAGTTTGACCATTAAAACAATTTTTACAAATTATGAATTTTCGATGTTGTAGAATTTATTCCAGTTAAATGTTTCACCCTGCATGCTATTAAGATCACAAGTGAATATTTTTCAACATACACTGTCTAAAAATTCTAATTTTGAGAAAACTGACGAAAATAATTAAAATATTGTGCAGGGTATGCTATTACAGGATATTACATGCTTCGTTTTTTAGACGGATTTTTAGTGGATTTGGTGTCAAAATCTAAAATACTCAATTTTTATGTTAATACCACGAAAGTAAGTTTTAAAGAAATATAACCTGAGGAAAGTGTGAAACATTCTCAGACAGACTCAATAAAAAAGTTAAAAGTTAATTCTTTTATAAACTATGGTTTAGTGATGCTTTCCTAAATTTATAATATATTTTTTCAGCGTGAAGTGGCTGACAGTTATGCAAATAATGCCAGAATAATTGAAAAACAACTCGAAAGAAAAGGAATGAATAAGAGGAAACAAGAACAGAACAAGGCACGGGAAATTAAAAAAGTCAGAGGCACATTAATAGATAAATAAAAAACAATGTCAGATTTTAGTAACAATTACTTTACATTTGAACTTTTTAACTTAAAAAAAACCTTAACATATTTTATTTATATATCTGAACTTTAATTAAAAATAATGTAAGGAACCACTAAGCAACTAACTAAACTTAGCATGTTGCTTAGTTGTTATTCCTTATATGTTAATACATCCTCAATCAAAAAATAATTTCCTTTGTAAATACCTAGTTCATGGAACTATTGGAGTGATTTAATTTACTTTTCAAAAGTTGTTCATTTTGATATTATGTTTATATTTTTAAAATGTAAATAAAAATATTTGAAAAATAATATAATTCAAGAATATTGCTTAGTTGTTGTTACTTGCTGTAATACATATTTAAGGAAAACGGCATTTTCTTTGTAGTGGTTTGATTTCCTTTTAACAAACGTTTATTGTGACTAATCCGTTAAATTTAGATTACTTTTGCAATTCAGCGCCATCACAGTTTATCAGTCTGTTCACGTACTACTATTGCTGATGTGCTAATTTCGCTTGACTTTTGTGATTTTAGATTTGTCGATTATTGTTTTCCATACTGTTGGTAGTTTTACAGATTCGTCCTTTTTATTTAAATCACCTTGTTTTTCTATTTCTATAGCTTCTCGGATTATTCAAGTTTTATAGTTCTCTATATTCTATCTCCCTACACCCATCGAAATTTATTTTGTGGCCGGTTTCCTGATGATGTAGGTGTAGGGCCGAGGTTGTTGTTTGTTTCCGATGCTGAGTTTATGTTTCTCTACTCTTGCTGATATTCGCTTGTTAGTTTGCTGTATACTCTGTGGTTTTCCAATTTGTTTTTGTCTTTTGGGTTTCCAAGTAGTTTACCTATGGTTGTTTGTGGCTTGTGTAATGTTTGTATGTTGTGTTTTCTAAGAATTCTTCCGATTCTGTCTGTCGTGCCCTTTAGATATTGTAAGACTGCCTGCTGCCTTCCCGGTTCATAATTTTTGGTGTTCGTTGTTTGGGAACCCTGTGCATTAATAGCTTTTTCTATAGTTCGATTTGTGTAGCCATTTTTTTTTAAACACCAGATCTTATAATAAGTTCGTTTTTTCTCGCCTGTGTTTCAGTTAATCGCACGGATGTAGATATTAGAGTATTGGCAACAGTTTGAATTTGTGCTGGGTGAGGATGTGATCTTGAATTTAAATATCTGTCGGCATGTGTTGGTTTTCTGTACACAGTGTACTCAAAATGCCCGTTTGTTTTTTTCTGGGATGTATTATATACAGTTCTGAGTTGTGTTATATACATAGCAATCCTGTTACAACACACAACGCCTTGACATCTAGGCTTGTTATTATATCGTCTTTTTCAAGAACATCTCGTATAATTCGATTGAAATGAGTTTTTGACAAATGAGTCAGTTTTATCGACCGCTGGTTGCATAATTTCAGCAAGATATTTTTGCAGTTTTTGTAGCGGCGAATTAACAGCACTAATGATAGGTCTGATGGGCGCCCCCTGGTTTGTGTATTTTTGGTAGAGTTTAGAACATCTTGACTCTTCCCGTGGTACGCTTTTTTTGTTGTATTTCGGGGTTTATTGGTGAACTTTTTATTTTATTTTTAGTTGTTTTTTCTAGATATGTAGTCGGGTCCCTTGAAACACGCGTATAACAATAGTCTTGTAGGATTTCTTGCATTTTCTCTAGTCTTGGGTATTCATAACTACGATTGCGTTTCCTTTATCTGCTGGGAAGGATTGTGATGTCTTTATTTTTTTGAAGCTTTATTAGGGCCCTCTGTTCAGTAGCATTTAGGTTTTGCTCCGGTGATTTGCTTGACCGTAAAATTCTTGCCACTTTTTGTCGAATCTTATCTGCTGTCGTTTCTTCAGAGTAGTCAAGGACAGCTTCCACTCCAGCTATTATTTCTTCTCTAGGGATTTCCTTAGGAGATATCGCAAAATTAAAACCCTTGCCTAGTACGGATTTTTCACTTTCTGAGAGGTTGTAGCACGATATATTATGCACTACTTTATCGACGTCTGCTGATGAGACTTGTGGCTGACTCAACATTTTTAGGAGATTGTCATACTTTTTCGAAAGTTTACTCTTGATATTCTTATTTGACTCTGTTCGCCAAAATGCCAACGTTTCTATGCGATTCCACAATAAAGGGTGAATACTGTTACTTAATTTAAGGTGTCAGTTTAAAAGGTCTTTCTCTGTATCAGCTAGTTGTTTTCTGGTTTGATGAATTCGTTCTCTTAGTAAGGCCTTGCTAGCATTTCGAAGTATGGTGTTAGTTTTCCTAGTTTTTGCGTGGTAAGACAACCGTGTAAAAGTAGGAAGTAAATCACTGTCACGACACTTAATCTGAAAGGTCAAATCACATAAAAGATTAGTTTCCTTACCTCTCAGATCCTGATATGTTCTGATTGTCTTGAAGATCTCCTCCCCGTAACCCGTATAGTGTTGATTCTTAGTCTTTCACGAATGGAAAAATACGATGAGTTTTCATTCACTACTGTCGTTCTGAAAAGAACAGTTTTGCCAAAATTACATTTGGCATTTTCGAAGCTTTCTTGGGTCCGAATAGATATAACCTTCGGCCACGGGTGGGGGTATAAAAACAAAGTTTAGCAGTCACTAACACTTCAGTCTCTATTTGGACGCGAGGTCAGCAAAACTGTTATTTTCAGAACGACAGTAATGAACGGATGTACACCCGGAATATCAGCAAGAGCTGCGTACTCTTACTGATATTCGATATAAACTCAGCATCAGAAACAAACAAACAATCTTAGCCAACCACAAAATAAATTTCGATGTTTGTAGGGAGATTGCCAATAAAGAGCACGATAAGAGTAGAATAATCCGAGAAACCATAGAAATAGAAAAACAAGGGGGTTTAAATAAAAGGGACGAATCACTAAAACTAGTAACAGTATGGAAGACAATAATCGACAAACCTAAAATCACAAAAAATCAAGCGAAATTAGTGCAATAAGAGCAATATGCGGAAAACAGCCAACGGCCGCTTAGATATAACCTTCGGTCCCGAGTGGGGGTATATGTACATATATATATATATATATATATATATATATATATATATATATATATATATATATAAATACAATAGGTTATATCATTATTAGGAACACATTTAGCTTTGTAAGTTTGTGTAAGTTCACATTCCAAGCTAGTTTATACAGATTTTCAAGGTCTTATACTAATAAACAGTAATATAACTAATACTAAAATTAGGTAATCCCTATTACTTTTTGTAAAGATTTAAAGAGATAAAAAGAATCATTAAAAAATAAATAAACCAGATTGTGTTTTAGTTTTTTTTCTTTTATAAAAGCAGTTGCTCAGGGCTAGTCTGAAGGATCCAGGATTTAATTTTGAGTTTAACTTTTAAATATGGTTTTGTTCGCAAATCGAGAGGCATTTTATTATAAATTTTTTGGTAAAACTATTGAGTTATTCATTTGATATCTAGTCGCTGATAAAATAACAGATTGTTTTTTACTATTTTATTGTTACATAGGAGTCTTACTACTGAAGCTATATATATATATATATATATATATATATATATATATATATATATATATGTATTGAATTTGATACACTCCTGCCTCTTTAAAACAGATCAATTGAAGGATATTGTTTATTTTTAAATAAACATACCCTCAGCAATGCTTTCTGAGCAACTACAAGCGGACTTAAGAATAACTCCCCATAAGCATATACCAGAACATAAAATCGATTCCGGTGAAGTTTTATGTATCGACAAAATATTTATTTTGGACATGGACTGGCTTAAAATTTGTGTAACAATTTATGGATTTTACTTATTACATATTCAACATGTGTATCCCACTACTACTCCTAGTATTGCACTGGCAATTAATAGTCCTGACATTCAAAGTCATGTATAGTAATCGAATTGTAACTGGCCAGATCGGATTTGTTCATGGCATAACACAAAAACTTTGATGTCTGTATTTAAGGTAAGCAGACTAGCATTAAGCCACCTTTTAACTGTTGAGATAATTAACTCTGCTTATTTTTAATCCCTTCCCAGCTCTTATCAGCAATTAATAAACAGGTGACTCTGCAATACACACAACGCTTTCTTTAGGAATAACAGAGAATAAGCCATCAAGATATAAAGTGTACAAAAGTGGCCTAAGTACAGTACCCTGTGGCATACCATACTCCACCGCACGTCCAGAGGTGAGTGTATCGTTTATATTGACCTGTTGCTCTCTGTAAAACCGATCTGATTAACCGATTTGGTAACCCAATTATACCCTTATCTCTTAGACGTTCCAGTAGAATATGGTGCGGCATGTCAAAGGCTTTAGCTAAATCAAGAAAAATGGTCATGCACTTCATACTCAAATTTAGTCCGGAGATAATATGGCTAGTTACTTTTATTAATGCATCTTCAGTACTTCAATTTTCTTTAAAGTTGTATTGCTCATTTGATATTAAACTGTATTTGTAAATAAACTGGGGAGGCGAAGTTTTAAGCATCTTTCAACTAATTTACTTATAGAGCTAGTCAAAGCAATTGGTCCATAGTTTGTGAGTTGCTCTTTGGTGGCAGATTTGTGCAGAGGAATAATAATTGTTTTTTTAAATATATCGGAATAAATACCTGTTGAAAAAATTAGATTAATTAAATGAAGTAAGGCTACATGTTTAATTTAATGATTTTTGTTAGATCACTAGCCAGAACAGAACTTATGCTGTGCCTTTTTTAATGGAAAGTGATATTTATTTTGAGTTTAAATCTTTGCAGCTGATTTGGAGCTTCTATTAAATTCCTCAGCAATTGATTCAGCAGTAATAAGAGTTTCACCGTTTTCACTTTTAATACTTTTATTAAATTTGTCAATCTCCATAGAAAAATCTTCATTGGTACATTTCTAATAGCCTGTCAGGTTATCTTAGGATCCTATGAGTAAGATGAGAACTGATTATTAAAATTTTTTGCATTTTATTAAAAATTTTAAAAAAGTTTAATAATTTAGTAAGAGTTTTGCGATTTTTAACCAATTGTACCTTGTAATTAAGATTATAAGGGTACCATGATGAGAGTCTTCTTTTAAAATTCTTTTTTTTTACATTTTATATATTTTTCGGTAGTGGATAATTTAATATGCCCAGTAGTTATTTTACAAGTCAGTTTCAGAGCACATAAATTACGATCGGTCTCACTCAAATTAAGTTTTGTTTTATCCATTTGCATAATGCCTTTTTTATTAATAAAATATTTACATTTAGAAAGACGAATACTTAATAGAATAGGAAAATGATGAGTAGCCTCTCCTCAAAACGACTGCATCAGACTTATACTTTGACCTGACCACCACTAACATATCTCACAGATAACAATAACTATTAACTATGTCACATTTCTTATGTCAGAGATCTGTTTATATAAATACCACAGAAAATTTCTATATCACATATTTGATTTTGGTTATGAAGATGGCTCTCTAGGCTAGCTAAAATCTCTAACTTAGCTATACTATGGCATCGGCAAAAGCCAGTAATGCCAATATGAACATAATTTTTCACTAATAGAGTTTTTAAGAAACTACAGTTATTAACTTTTTTTTACTTCTGCACTAAACACTTATTATTTGTTTTCTGACAAGCCAATTATATCAAAATCTTTATTTAGGTATTGTGTGTATGATGCGAAACTATTAAAATTTTAACAAATACTGCGAACATTAATATGAATTATATTGAGGTCAGAAAAAGTGTTAATAAATAGATTTACATTTGATATTGTATAGTATATGATCGTTTTATATTCAACAATATCACAAAGATCGTTTAGTGCCATTTTAATTTAAGAAGTTACAGAATAAATTCGATGCTAAAGTGATAATAGGCAATATGCAAAATTATATAAAAAAGAAAAAAAACAAACAAAAGCTCACTGCTAAGTTCCGCAGTAAGTCCTGGCATTGGTACAAGCTAAAAATTCCGATAGGCTTATCACCCTTCCTCATATGAGCATATTATACAGGGTGATTCAGAAATAAGTACCGAAAATTTGCAGGTATGTAAACCTTGACGAAATATAAAAAAAAGTTTTATATAATTTTTCTCTAAGCCTCACCGTTTAGAATATACAGGGCATTAAATATGTGTGATAAAAAAGACATTTAAATATGTAATATCTGTTAGGAGAGAGATATCAATTTCAATTTTGGAACATGTTATCAGTACATGTAGACCCATTAACCCCACAAACGACAACCTTATGGGTCACTTCAGAGGCGTAGAACAGGGATATATGTCTCGCATTTATGCTCATATCTTTTTACCACTCGGTATATTGTCTATTTTTATTATAAATTTTTATAGCTTAGTTTTTTCATTAAAAATTATTACTCTTAAAATTTTTTCATACGAGCTGTCGTTTCGGAGTTTTAGTCGAGTTAATGCGTCAAAACCCTTTAGGATACAACATTATTTAAGTATTTCCATTATTCATAACAAAATGTATGCAAGCCATGGCTGAATAATTTTAGCAATTAATAAAGATGTAAAAAAAATCATGTGCGAATTACGTTTTATTAACTTGAGATAACAAAATACATAAAATGAGAAAAATAATTCAGAATATTACAACAAGTGTTTAAAATGTCGTCCTTCAACTTCTATACATTTTTCAGCATATGTGATCAGTTTCCATGTAATAGCACTTAGCATCTGCCTGGAATTAGACAACTCAAAACAAGCATCTTTTATTCTTTGGGTTAGTTGTTCAGGGGTGGTAATTGGAACTGAATAAACATTTTCCTTTAAAATACCCCAAACGCTATAATCTAATGGGTTGAGGTCGGGCGAACGAGGCGGCCAATGAATAGGCGCATCAATTCCGCGACCTATCCATTTATGAGGGAAATTAACATGTAGCCGAGCCCTAACTTCTCTTGAGTAATGGGGCGGCGCGCCATCTTGCATGAACCACATATTATATCGTTGTAAAACAGGGACATCATCAAGCAGTTGAAAAAAATTATTTCTCAAAGACTCCAAGTAGTTCTGACCATTCAAGTAAGGCGGCAAAAACCAAGGTCCAATAAAATTACTTCCAATAATACCCGCCCAAACGTTTATTTTAAACTGATGCTGGAAGCTTGTAACATGTGTGGAATGGGGATTATCCTCCGCCCATACATGCGCATTATGCATATTAAAAATTCCGTTTCGGGTAAAACAAGCTTCATCAGTAAATAAAACGAATTCAGGAAAATTATTATTTTCTTGATACTTCTGAAGGTACCACTCACATAAATCAACCCTGGGCTGAAAATCCGTTGGCAGTAATTCTTGTACCTTTTGCTTATGGAAAGGATGCAAACCCATATCATTCAATGTACGCCACGTTGAACTTTGGGAAATTCCAGTTTGAAAAAAAAATTCTGGTACTTGTCTCAGGATTGATCTCAAGCAAGTTTAAAATATTTGCTTCGTTTCCAAGTGTTCTGGTAGAAACATGTCGCCCACGCCTATGTGCGGCAGATTTAAATGTGCCTGTCTCCCTTAGACGACGATCAACCGAAATAAAAGTTCTCCTGTTTGGAATCTGTCGTCGTGGAAATTTTTCAGAATATCTCCTGACAGCCATTTCTGAATTTCCGTTGCATTCTCCAAGGACTAAGTGCATGTCTGCATATTCATTATTAGTATAAACAACCATAATTATTTAAAAGTATGAGCAAACAATTTTTTATGAACTGACAACTAGACAACCAAATTATTGAAATATGACAAGTACATTCATTTTCGTTTGCCAGAGATAAGTCATGGCTTGCTTCAATTTCATTGTGGATATTAGAAATACACAAATATTAGTGTATCCTAATAGGCCAATCAATAGAGATTTTTTGTGACAAAAATACTACCTGAATATCAACTGTGCGATTATTTAAAAGACATTCTTTATTAATTTATTTATCCTTATAAATCGCTAGAATTATTCAGCCATGACTTGCTTACATTTTGTTATGAATAATGGCAATACTTAAATAGTGTTGTATCCTAAAGGGTTTTGACGCATTAACTCGACTAGAACTCAGAAACGATAGCTCGTATGAAAAAATTTTAAGAGCAATAATTTTTAGTGAAGATACTAAGCTATAAATATTTTTAATAAAAATAAGCAATATACTGAGTGGTAAAAAATATGACCATAAATGTAAGGCATATATCCCTGTTCTACGCCTCTGAACCTGTGACCCATAAGGTTGTCGTTTGTTGGGTTAATGGGTCTATATGTACTGATAACATGTTCCAAAATTGAACTTGATATCTCTCTCCTAACAGATATTATATATTTAAATGTCTTTTTTATCACACATATTTAATGCCCTGTATATTCTAAACGGTGAGGCTTAGAGAAAAATTATATAAAACTTTTTTTTATATTTCGTCAAGGTTTACATACCTGCAAATTTTCGGTACTTATTTCTGAATCACCCTGTATACAACCATTCCTGCTCGAAACAAAACTGTATCCTATTTTCTGTAATTTATTAGCATTCCTGAAGAATGCTTAATGATAAGGGGGTGAGCTGTTCATTGACATAGATATTGTTAGATACATCGATCTTACATTTTTTACTATTTCACTTTTCCTCTATCCGCTAGATAGGAATACCAGAACAAGAGTTTTTTTACCTCTTGTTTTTTTGTAGCTTAATACTGGTGATACCGTTTTCATTAAAAGAACCATTAATTAATTTTAACAACAGTATTTTCCTTAACTATATCCTGGTTTTGGTCCATGTTTGTGCAGACACCAGATATGACAAGATTGTTCGCAATTTGTTGGTGTTAGATTATTTACATAAGTAGATACAAAACCTACATCACGTTTAAGGGCTAAGTTTTCCGCCTTAAGATCCTCTACCATTTCGGCAAGAACTTGGCTTTTGATTCATTTAGTCTCTAATAGCTCATTTAATATGTAATATATAATATTTTCATTTTCCAGGGGGATTAAAGCGCCTCCCCTCCGGGCGCCCATGACTACACATAATATTTAGCGTCGTGCATTCTTAATTTTAAATTAAGATCGCGGTTTGTCAATATCTTTTCATATTTTTGAAATGTAGTTCGAGCCATTTCGATTGTACATCTTATTTTCTTGTCTAGATCACACTTTTTATCAAACCAGCTTCACAGATATTTTTTTGTGAGTTTTGTTTTTAACTAAGTAGGTAATCGAATGTCCTGTTGTTGATGTTCTTCATAATTTGTGGCAATCGGTCTTGCATTGTCCTCGAAAAGTTTCTCAATATACTCCTCCCAGATTTCTTTCTTCTTCTGAATGTCTCTATTCTCGTTATCAGCCAAAATTGGATGTATTTTCGTTTTATACACCCCAGCTGCTTGTTTCAGTTTCTTGTGATCTCCATGGGTGCCATGTAACTACTTTAAAATTTGTCTTTCCTGACATTTTTGTCTTACCCATTCACTCTTTGTTATATATAGGTTTCAGATTTCTTTTCTCTTCTAAATGTCTATGTTGCTCTATTCTCGTTATCTAGTTAAAGTTGGCTATATTTAGGTTTTGTACACCCCAGCTGCTTGTTTAAGTTTCTTGAGTTCTAAGTGGGTGATATGTAGCTCCTGCAACTGCGTATTTCCAGACGAACTTCTTAAATTTTTGCGAAAAATTAAAACATTCCGTGTTCAAAAATCTGAGAACTTTTGAGTGCCTGGACCTCAATGATGTTTATCCTATACAATGACGTACTTTATATTAGGCGCGACGGGGACGTTAATTTATTGCTTGTTCCAGAAGTTCTAATAAAAAAATATATCGAAGCTTTTTATGCAGCTCTTGTCCATTTTGGCACTTATAAGTATTGGTCGTCTTTGCGAAGCGAAGTTTGGTACCAATGTGTCACGAGACCTAAAACGGTTTATAAAAGCCTGCGAGATTTATCAAGAAACAAAATTCGCAGTTTTACCTAAGCCACCACAACAGGTTGTAATAGCTGACTCAAGACCTTGTAGTACTTAATTCGTTATTAAGCAAATTGCTGATATCCGTTACGCACAACCCGAACTTTGTTCTGACCTGTATACTGTTGAAATGGTGAGTTTTTTATAAAAGGATCACATTTATCTTAAAAAACAAAGCTAGTAAGGTGATTAAAATAATTTTATTCATAAAAAAATATTATGTACAAGAGACTATCTATAACTATCGCACAAGGTTGCGGCTATCTCGCTTGACTAGAATCGTTGTAGCTTTTGCTAGCGATTAGACAGAAGTGGTGTGTTCTCCCCGGCCGAACGTACTACTCGTATTGATTGCCTGGAATGAAAAGAAATATATTACATGGGCTATGACATCATATATTAATTGCAATCGTATATACACACGAAAAGGAGACATTTAGGGAGATTAAATCCCCGCTATGACCGACTACGACCTTGAGACAAATAGTCTAACCTACATTTTTGAAATGACGACTGGGCGCCTTCATGACAAAAAAAATTGAAAGTAGGTGTGAAAAGGGGATCGAGTGGCATATTGATTTGAAACTTGGAGACGTTGTATGGTTTCCTCAGATTAAGATTCTGGTGAATCGAATAATTTGTCTGCCGCATTTAGTTTAACCCAAAGCACTACCATGTTTGTTATTTTAAATGGAATACACTGCATGTTTAAAAATGTTGATTCTACGTAAATTTCCCATAATAAAACATGTATCATATCTAATAAACCTCTAGCTATCCTTGACAGATTTTAAGAAAATGTCATACTAATCATAAATTTCTCGAATACTTACAACGCTAATAAAAATGTTTATAAAAAAATAAATACGACTTTAAAGAATGCACTAAAAAGTGAAAAGAATTTGTAATTTCTTTTAACTGGAATTTCCCAGTTATTAGGAGTATTGAAGTGTGACCCAATTTAGTTCGGTACAAACTCATTTGGTAACAAATATATATTGTCTTTTCAATAATTTATGTTGGGCACCGTTTTGTTCCACCATATTGGATATAAATTGAATAAGTAGTTTCCCGGTCATGCCAATATGACTTTTAATGTGTGACCAAAATTTGAAGTCAATCTGACAGACCGACAATCCCAGAAATAAAACATATTTTTGGCATCTAGGGGCGCTAAAACGTGAAGACATGTAAAACCTTGTTATGTTTTTACAATCAAAAATACTTTATTTGGCCGCCATTTTGTTACGCCATCTTGAATTCGTACCACAATTGTACCAGTTCTTCTCTATACCATAATTAATTATCGTACATAATTGAATCTTATATAGTGTTTCAGGATGAATTTTTATATATTTTATTAAGCCACCATTTTGGTTCGCCATCTTGTATTCGTACCAAAATTATATATATATATATATATATATATATATATATATATATATATATATATATATATATATATATATATATATATATATATATATATATATATATATATATATATATATATATATATATATATATATATATATATATATATATATATATATAATATATATATATATATATATATATATATATATTATATATTATTTATATATATTTTACCTTTACCATTACGGATATATATATATCGTATATATATATATATATATATATATACTACCGGCTGTTTAAAGGCCCCTAAAGCAAAGGAAAACTCGGTATAACTGTAGGTTAGGTTGGTTAAAATCCAACCCCCGGATTCCCTAAAAAGATTTCAGAATTAGACCAAATCTAATTAAAAATAAAACTTTTAGTTCACCACTGATATTTTGCTTATGTCACTGTCATTCTAAACCAATAATTGTCAAGTTAGACCTGATAAATTTAAACCTCTTTAATGAATACGAATGCATATGTTCAACCCCTACACGCCATCCCCAGAATATGTAGAAAAAGTTTAAATACACAAAAAAGCTGATTTGTTAGTACACTTTTTAATCTACTTCAAAAAAGGACCAGTTATCAATTTGACCCTATCTATTTTTTTCTACATCGATTACTCCACGATAGTTTGAAGAATTTGGATGAAATGTTTAGGGAATATTCAGGACATAGCAAACATATTTATCGAAAAACGTAATAACGTCATTTTGAATTCTTTACAAGGCGCGATGTAAAAGGATGAAATAAAAAAAATATACAAAATAAAACCGACTTCAAAAAATGCACTAAAAAGTAAAAAATAATATTTTCTCCAACTTTAAAATTGTAGTCTGTGAAGTCGGCACCAAACTAATAAGGAAATTAAGGCATACTCGTGGTATTAGACATCAAAACACTCAATACACAGAATAACATTTTCAAAATGGAATAAAATATGTTTACTTCCCTCGTAAAGAGAAGTACTGTAATCGTGAAAAAATCACCCTCCGAGATGCCGAAAAACATGTTTTCTCAATTCCGTGGGTTTGTCTGTTCGTGGCATAGCTAAGAAACTACTAAACCGATTGACTTCAACTTGGTCAAAAATTAAGGGTTATATGAAGATAACCTGGTAACATTTTGGTAAATTTATATATATATATATATATATATATATATATATATATATATATATATATATATGTTACATATTCACCATTAATTTTATCAAAAACAAAGTCTATTATCAAAACAACGTTTAAAGCTTTTTGACTTTGTAACGCCCTCTGGTACTTCGTTCATCTTCGGTAAACATAAGCAATATATATTTCTAAATATATTTGCTTTAGCCCTTGCATAGACCGGGTACACTTTTTATTTATTTATTTCACTTTATGCCTAAAAATGTAATTAGATATGACAACGTGAAAAGTAAAATTAAAACAGATAATATAAAAAATTAAAACAGTAGTAATATCAGATGAACTGAGTGACATAGAAAACAAAATGCAAAATGCTGAAAAATAATCTCTAAAATTATAAAAACTTTTTTCAAGAAGATAACTCTTTATATATATATAATTTTTTAATTTTTGTAAGAGGTTATTTCTCTTAGGCTTGCTGGTAATCGATTGTACACAAAAACAGTAAGGGACTCTTTTGTAAAGTGCTTGATTTATAGATAGGAATATAAATGTTTGTAGTATTTCTTGTAACATAGTTACGTAGTTTTAAGTGTCAAGAAAATCTGTTAAATTATTTTTTAACAAGCTGAGTACAGAATAAAATGAATGGAAAAGGAATAATTTTTTATTATTTAAAGTAGGACTTACACGAGTCCAATGGACAGATAGATAGATAGATAGATATTACTAAAAGTAGAGATAGTACATAGGGTCGTCAAATCTTAATTACCAATACAACAATTTTAAAAAGTTACTAAATCAAGAATAGTAAGAATTAAAACTAAACAGTATAGAATAATAAAACAAATAAACTAAAATATAATTTGAATGTAAGAACATAAATAAAATAAGAACATAAAGTCAAATATACACAAAATAAAATGGTCAAATAATATGGTCGTGGGACCCCAAGGAAATATATAATGCATTCTGTAAAGCAATATCTAAATGCTACAGTCAATATTTGTAGTATCACAGAAATTATTTGCCCAAATAAAATAGCAGGTTGTGATATAAAAAATTCATAAAACAAGACAAGTAAACCGTAAAATGTAACGGAATAGTAGACAAATAAACAAAACAACTTGTAGACTAACTGAACCAACTAAAACATAGTCAAACATTCAAAGTCAATTTGTCCGTTCTAGATATTCTCTTGTTGAATAGAAAGCTATTTCTGTAAAAATACGTTTATTAAATTCATTGCCATTTAATGCTCGTATTTCGCGGGGTAAAGAATTGAAAAATGTTACACAATTGTACTTTGGTGAACTCTTATTCATGGTTGTCTTGTGTCTAGACACTTCCAATAGGAAATTTCCCCTGGTCCTATAAGTACCCAAATCTAACCCTAAAAACAGAGCTTTATTACTATTCATTAATTAGAACATTTTTCTAATTAATCTTTTCTGTAATACCAAAAATTCTATTTAAATCTGTTGATTGGCTCCAGTAATTAATACCATAGCTTAGATGAATTACCTTTCTTCTTACTTCGAAGCAGGCCGTATTTAACTAATATGCGACATGGTTTATGTGATTGCACTATGTTACGCGTGGATCTAGATATATTCCTAAAAATTTCAATTATATTTACATGTTTACGGTTTAACCACAAAATTAGATCCTAAGACATTTTTTATTATAACATTATATTAGCATTATTTTCTAAATTCTCAAGGTAATGTCAGAAATGGCTACGATGCAATCATCTGCATAGAGAATTATTCCATTACTTCCCTCGTAAAAGTGAAATATTGTCATCGTGAAAAAATCACCCTCACAGGTTTTTACAGATCGTTTCTTGGTCCCTAGATGCCAAAAAAATATGTTTTCTCAATTCCGCCGGACTGTCTGTACGGGGCATAACTCGAAAAACTAGTTATCCGATTTACCCGAAATTTTGAACAAAATCAATTATTACGGTAAAAGTTTGGTACGAATTCAAGATGGAGAGACAAAATTGCGGCTTAGTGAAATGTTAAAAAATATTACTATAATAAGTAGGTTTATTACCTGAAATTTTGCACAAGAATAAGTATTAAATAGAAATCAACTGATAAAATTTTGATACGAATCCAAGAAGGCGAAACAAAATGGCAGCTTGATAAAATATCTATATATTAGATCGATTTTAAATTGTGCGTAAGAATTAAGTGATATAGAGATGAGCTGGTAAAATTGTGGTGGAATTCAAAATGGCGGCCAAATAAATCTTTATAATCGTGAAAATATCTCCTCCAAGGTGTTCTCATTTTTTGCATTTCTAGGTGCCAAAAAACCTGTTTTCTCAAATCCATCAGACTGCCTGTCGACCTGTGTGTCTGACAGTTTTCGGCATAGCTAAAAAACTACTTACTCCATTGATATAGGCGATATAGATATAAACTAGTAAAATTGTGGTACGAATTCAAAATGGCGGCCAAATAAACTGTTAAAAAAAACAAGGAAAAAAAAACCTTTTTATTCTACTGATTTGAAATTTTGCCCAAAAACTATATGTGATATAGGAATAAACTGGTAAAATTTTGGTTCGCATTCAACATGACGAAACATAATAGTGGTCTAATGAAAATTTTAAAAAGTCAGTATAGAAAACTACCTATTGAATTCCTTTTTAAATTAAGCCCAAAACTTAAATGTGACGTAGGTAGAAACTGGTAAAATATTGGTACGAATTCAATATGGTGGAACAAAATGGTACACAATAAAAATGTTTGAAAAGACAATATATATATGTTTTATTATATGCCTAAATTTGGTTCACACAAAAATCGTTTATGAAAAATTTAGATAATAAGGGTGAAATAATGTTGCCCTGAGGCATACCAGTATATATTATATAGGCAATGCTCCAAATTTAACCTTGATTTTGTGTTCCTCCAAATTAGACACCAGCCATTTGTTGATATCTTCCTTTATGCCCAATGCATATATATATATATATATATATATATATATATATATATATATATATATATATATATATATATATATATATATATATATATATATATATATATATATATATATATATATATATATATATTGAAATTTCTTGGTTTTAGGTCAGTTTGTGTTGAAATAAATTAGCTCACATTGTCTTTTTGAACATTTTTCTTAACGTTTCGACCTTTTTTTAGGCCTTTTTCAAAAGTCTACAAATTTCAGGAATTTTTAAATTTCAAACTTAACTTACATAAATGTCAAGAATCTCACCTTAAACGTAGCTCAATTTTAAAAATAAAATTTCCAATATATTTAACGATTTCACTTTTCCATACCTCACTAACAATCTACCATCACAACCGAAGAACATAAAATAAATAAAATGTATGCTTGGATACTATAGAACTGATAGGTAGGTTTTACTTAAATTATTTAGATCTTTTTTGTCGTTTATGGCATTTGGATTTTTTAGGATTGCTACCATTTCGAGGAACTCTCGTTTCTTTTTGTTTGGTTCGACTCGTAATATTTTAGTTTCGTCGAAATTGAATGTATGTTTTCGCGATTTTTGATGTGATGTCAAAGCAGTGGTATTTCCTTTATCATACTTATGACCCTTTAATCTATTTTCTAGATACTGCCCTGTTTGCCCAATATAAACCCCGGGGCAATCCCTGCATGGAATCTCATAAATGATATTACTTTTTTTATTCTTAGGTGTTTTTGTTTTTAATCTTGAGTATATACCCGAAGATAATAAGTTGTATCCTTTATGACACACTTTTATGTTATTTCTTTCGAAGAGATGTTGGAATTGCTGTGAGAGGCCATTTATAAAGGGCAATGATATAAATTTTGTTGATTTATTTATTAGTGTTTTCTGCTGTTTTTTTTGTGAATTATAAAATATATGAATTCTTTTTTTAAATATTTTATTGACAAATTTTGGTGGATAACTGTTCTCCAAAAGTGCTTGTTTCGCTTTGTTGATGGCCTCTGTTCGGTATTCAGGATCAGAGAGTTGTACCACTCGATCTGCCAAGCCAATAATCACTGATTTTTTTTGGGCAATTGGATGGTTGGAGTTAAAATTAAGATATCTAGAGGACCATGTTTTTTTTGTATACCATTCAGTTTTTATTTTTTGATTTTCATTGTTTAATGTTATATCTAAAAAGTTAATTTTTTTGTTTTCTTCAACTTCAGTAGTAAATTGTAATTTATTATTATAGCTGTTAAAATATTTTTTTAAGTTTTCGACCTGGTTTTTGGGAATAGCTGTGATACAATCATCTACGTATCGATAAAAAAATGGAATCTCGAAATCTAACTTTTGCAAAACAGTTTCCTCGAAATCCTCCAAAACTAATTGGGCGACAAATAAATATTTTATTTTCATATGCAAAATATGTAGAATTTAACGTTAGTTCAATGGCATTTATAAATTCGTCTTTGGGAATATCTGTATATTTTTTAATTTCGTTCCATTTTCTCTCTATAATGTTTGTAGCTACTGAAATGGGTACATTAGTATACTTACAAGGAAATAACATCTAGTGAAATTAAAATATATTGCTCTGGTAATTTTATATCTTTTATTTTTGCTTTAAATTGTCGAGAATCTTTAATATAATATTTATTTTTATGTACAATATTACTCAGAATGTCCTTCAAAAATTTCGAGAGTGGATCGAAAGGAGACTGAATACAAGATACTATAGGTCTAAGTGGTGTACTTTGTAAGACCATAAATAACTTTGGAAGACCATAAATTTTAGGGGGAATTGCATTTCGAATTTTTAACTTTTTTGCCATATCTGGTGAAATAAAAAGTTTATTTTCCCAAGAGTCTATTATATCGTTATTCTTTTTTTGGTATTGATTTGTGGGATCAACTTTAACTTCTTTATATGTTTTTTTATCGGCTAAAATGTCATTAATTTTTTTGTGGTATTCACTTGAATCCATAATCACAGTTTTGTTGGTTTTATCTGCTTTTAAAATTCGAAGATTTGGATTGTTCTTCAAAAATATTTTTGTTTTTTTTTATATTTTGTGATAAGTTTTTTATTTTTTGTTTGTTTTAATTTTAAATTTGTTTTTGAAATTAGTAAGTATATTACTTGTTTTTGCCCTAATAGTGTCTTTTTGTTCTGTACTTAAGTGACTAATGCCATTTTCAATGTTACACAAAATAATATCTGTAGGTAATGTTTTTTTATAATTAACTTCGGTTGCGTCAACCAATTTTATTTTTTCGACATTAAATACATTAATAACTGATACAACCAAACTTATAAATAAATTAAATAATGATATCCAAAAAATTGAAACAAAAATATGTCAAAAAATTTGAACAGATACTTTTAACCTTTTTAAAAAACAAATTTCAATAAAAGTTGAAAAACAATTTCAGAAAATAAAAACAAAAAATATTAATAAAATAAAACACCTCAAGCGAAAATATAATCCAAATAATAACGCTGAAAATTCCAACACTGATAAGTGGGTAGAAAACTTAACAAATACAGATATTCCTGAATTTGCTTTAGAGGTTTTGAGTAAGGGTCCAAACTTTGCTACCGAAGTTAATGATGAAAAAACATTACCTACAGATATTATTTTGTGTAACATTGAAAATGGCATTAGTCACTTAACAGAACAAAAAGACACTATTAGGGCAAAAACAAGTAATATACTTACTAATTTTAAAAACAACCTTAAAATTAAAACAAACAAAGAAAAAAACTTATCACAAAATATAAAAAAAACAAAAATATTTTTGAAGAACAATCCAAATCTTCGAATTTTAAAAGCAGATAAAACCAACAAAACTGTGATTATGGATTCAAGTGAATACCACAAAAAAATGAATGACATTTTAGCCGATAAAAAAACATATAAAGAAGTTAAAGTTGATCCCACAAATCAATACCAAAAAAAGAACAACGATATAATAGACTCTTGGGAAAATAAACTTTTTATTTCACCAGATATGGCAAAAAAGTTAAAAATTCGAAATGCAATTCCCCCTAAAATTTATGGTCTTCCAAAGTTACACAAGAGTGGTACACCACTTAGACCTATAGTATCTTGTATTCAGTCTCCTTTCGATCCACTCTCGAAATTTTTGAAGGACATTCTGAGTAATATTGTACATAAAAATAAATATTATATTAAAGATTCTCGACAATTTAAAGAAAAAATAAAAGATATAAAAATACCAGAGCAATATATTTTAATTTCACTAGATGTTATTTCTACTAATGTACCCATTTCAGTAGCTACAAACATTATAGAGAGAAAATGGAACGAAATTAAAAAATATACAGATATTCCCAAAGACGAATTTATAAATGCCATTGAACTAACGTTAAATTCTACATATTTTGCATATGAAAATAAAATATTTAAACAAATAGATGGTTGTGCTATGGGGGCATCCATTTCAAGCGTTGTCGCACAACTAGTTTTGGAGGATTTCGAGGAAACTGTTTTGCAAAAGTTAGATTTCGAGATTCCATTTTTTTATCGATACGTAGATGATTGTATCACAGCTATTCCCAAAAACCAGGTCGAAAACTTAAAAAAATATTTTAACAGCTATAATAATAAATTACAATTTACTACTGAAGTTGAAGAAAACAAAAAAATTAACTTTTTAGATATAACATTAAACAATGAAAATCAAAAAATAAAAACTGAATGGTATAAAAAAAAAACATGATCCTCTAGATATCTTAATTTTAACTCCAACCATCCAATTGCCAAAAAAAAATCAGTGATTATTGGCTTGGCAGATCAAGTGGTACAACTCTCTGATCCTGAATACCGAACAGAGGCCATCAACAAAGCGAAACAAGCACTTTTGGAGAACAGTTATCCACCAATATTTGTCAATAAAATATTTAAAAAAAGAATTCATATATTTTATAATTCACAAAAAAACAGCAGAAAACACTAATAAATAAATCAACAAAATTTATATCATTGCCCTTTATAAATGGCCTCTCACAGCAATTCCAACATCTCTTCGAAAGAAATAACATAAAAGTGTGTCATAAAGGATACAACTTATTATCTTCGGGTATATACTCAAGATTAAAAACAAAAACACCTAAGAAAAAAAAAAGTAATATCATTTATGAGATTCCATGCAGGGATTGCCCCGGGGTTTATATTGGGCAAACAGGGCAGTATCTAGAAAATAGATTAAAGGATCATAAGTATGATAAAGGAAATACCACTGCTTTGACATCACATCAAAAATCGCGAAAACATACATTCAATTTCGACGAAACTAAAATATTACGAGTCGAACCAAACAAAAAGAAACGAGAGTTCCTCGAAATGGTAGTAATCCTAAAAAATCCAAATGCCATAAACGACAAAAAAGATCTAAATAATTTAAGTACAACCTACCTATCAGTTCTATAGTACCCAAGCATACATTTTATTTATTTTATGTTCTTCGGTTGTGATTGTAAATTGTTAGTGAGATATGTAAAAGTGAAATCGTTAAATATATTGGAAATTTTATTTTTAAAATTGAGCTACGTTTAAGGTGAGATTCTTGACATTTATGTAAGTTAAGTTTGAAATTTAAAAATTCCTGAAATTTGTAGACTTTTGAAAAAGGCCTAAAAAAAGGTCGAAACGTTCAAAAAGACAATGTGAGCTAATTTATTTCAACACAAACTGACCTAAAACCAAGAAATTTCAATTTGGAAATATATTATAATATTAGGAGGTCAAAGAAAATATACCAAAACTATATACATATATATATATATATATATATATATATATATATATATATATATATATAAATTTTATTGGTTTAATTTTTCTTTGACCAGTTTGAGTATATATTTTTATTTCAATTTTCTTCATTTAAAGTCAATTTAAAAACTTTACACATATATTTTAAATCATATATTTGCCCATAAACATGATGTAGTCAGATAACGTTTCGAACGCACTTCGGTCTTTTTCAAATCTAAAAATGGAGAAGGGCGTAGAATTTTAATTTAGTATTTTTACATTTAATATTTTATCTTGTTAGTATTACCTTAGAACGTAAACTATGTTTTTTTGAATTTTCATGATTTGTTAGAGCCGTCGCGTTTTTTTTGTCAGACTTGTGACCCTTCAGTCGGTTTTCCAAGTATTGGCTAGTTTGGCCTATGTACACACTGTTGCAATCTTTGCAGGGTATTTCATAAATAACATTACTTTTTTTGTTTTTTGGGATTTTGGATTTTAATCTGGAAAAATTATTTGATAATAGATTGGAAGCCTTGTGACAAGTTTGAATATTATATTATATTACATATATATATATATATATATAGAATTTAATAGCTCAAAAACAGCTGTAGTGGAACAATCCTTTCTAAAACTATGTTGTTTATTACTTATTAATTTGTCTGCATTTAAGTAATTTTCTAGCTTATAAAAATGACATTTAACTAATTTTCTAGCTTACATAAAAACACACTTCCCCCACCTTTAACTTAGGAGGGAATATCCCTTTTTCGAGGGACAAATTAAGGATATAGCCAGCTGTTTTGTTTATTAACAGTATTAAAGGTGTGTGGAGATCGTGCACAGTTAGTGGTGTTAAAAAATGGACCTGATATGAAAATCACTGGTTGTACGATTGGATAAATCAATATTTTGTTTACACAAGGTTGCTGGTATTAGCTTTTCTGCGCTTGTGGCAAAATATTTGCAAAATTCCTCACATATTTCAGAAATATAATTCTCATTAGATAATAGATACTGGTTTCATGGGATTTGACCCCTTTTGTTATTCTCCCTAAGTTAGTATTTATTACTTGACAGATTGTTTTAGAGTTATATAGAGTCTGAATTTTTTTATTTGTAGAAATTCGATTTCTCTAATAATTAAGCTAAAAGATATGTTGGGGTGTCAAAGAATCTTTTAAAAAGTTGGAACATGTGGATTTCTTCTGTGGAGCATTAAAATGCTTTGTGCTATATGATCTGCTATGTTCGCTTCAAAGTTGATTGTCTAAAGTTTTGCGTGGTGTGTAATTACATAATCTAAGGCCGACGGGCTCCGATTAAAAACTCTTCTGGTTGGTTCAATCTGGGGAATGGATTTTGGGTTGAAGTTTTCCAGCAAGTTAAAGAGAACATATTTTTCCGGTGATTCGATTAACTTATTAATATTAAAATCGCCAAAAATTAATATTGATTTTGTGGCGCCACATGGCATAAAGCTGAATTCAAAACTGATAAATGCATTAAAATTATTGGGAGCTGCATTGTTGCTAGAACGATAAATAGGTAAAAGTGCTTTCTTGGTATTATGCAATTTAAAGCTAAGACCTACACATTTTAACCCAAATTCAATAGAAAAGTGTGATAGATTTAAAAGCTTATAAGCACTTTTTTCATTGTAAATCGCGACACCACCAATAATGTGTTCTCTTCCTGAAAAGTTTGCTGCTAATTAATAATCTGGTATGGTCGCTACTTTGGCTTGTTCTCATTTCATCCAATGTTCGGATATGCATAAGAGTTGTCACTTTTCTTCGTATAGTAACATATCTAGTTGAGGTAGACTAGTGACTAGTGGTTATTTTCCTCAAATCATTCTCGAGGTATAAAATTTCTGCTTATGGGGCATTTTATATGCTTTTAAGTTCTATATACGCCACGTTTAAAGCATCTAGTCCAACCTGAAAGCTTTCCATTTTGGACGTGGTTGCTTGTTGGTGTAGCTGTTGCATTGACACTGGTCTAACGGTCTTTGGTTTTTTCTATGGTTTTCTTTACATCCTTAACAGATAGTTTTTAGTTCTTTAAAGCCTCCTTGAGCCAGTTTAGTTAGAGCGGCCAACATATTTTTGTCGACATCGGCCGATTTTGTCCGGAAATATTCTTTGCAATTGTAGTTACATAGGAAGATTGCTTTTTTTATGGAAACCTCCTGTGCTCAGAATAGCGATTTACAATTGTTGTAATTGGTCAGTGAATATAAGTCATTCTCTTCAGCATTGCACTTTTTACAAGATGGCATATTGAATTCTGGACACTTAGGCAATGCTAATACTATACAAAAGGCGAGCTGTCTATTTCGATTTGTAAACAATCTAAAATGAACACTGATACAAAAAGAAATACCACTCTATTTTATTATTTACGCCCCAGTATTGTCCTGGTGTAATTAACTCGTTTTCTCTACTAAATTCGAAATTTTGATTATAAAACTTCACGAAAAAATATTCAGCTTCAAATGTTTGCAAAATTTGGCATTTTCTGGCCAATGTAAATACTTGTATGATCAATTTTCCCAAGAGCGACAAAGATGCGTGTGGTCTCCAAAACAAGAGTAATTCTCTCTTACTTATATTAGCTCGCATGCAGCACGAACGCGGTGTCATAGTACGACATAAGTCTAGTTACTTAGAAATGTTATGTGCACGAACGCGGTGTCATAGTGCGATATAGGCTTAGTTACTTAGAAATGTTATATATTCTAAGGCCATTGGGAATTAAAACGCAAAGCAAAATTATAACTTTTAAAACAGCTAAATAGAATTGCTAATTGTATGTCGGAGAGGCCACTGCGGACTGGCAACTCTGGTCGTAATGTGATCCCAACTCTACTGAAAGATGACGTTAACGTTAAGATCCATTTAGGGGATCTTCTATTTTCCATTTGTTGAATCGTCTGTTCCTAGTATAAATGTCTTGGGCTTTACTTATTAGGTTGCAGGTCGATAAAAGCGTCCAGACTTGCATTGCTAGCCACGATTCAAAAAATTATTTGTTAATTTTTTCTGCTTGATTTACTGCTTGACTCATTTTTATTTTGTGCTAATACAGTTTTTAAATTCTGTTTACTAAATTTGGAAATAACATTGCACTAATTCAAACTTATAACGAACCATAAATAAGAAAATAAATAAATCAGTGTATTTATAATTCCTACTCTTTTTATTTTAAATTTCTTATTTCTTCACCAATAATGTTGAATGAGTTTCTTTAAGATAATTATTTTTTTCTTTATAAACCGATACGGTTTATAAAGAAACGGTTTAACTAGCCCCAAAAGAAGGTTTCCATGGGCGTTAGATCTGGGCTGTTCGCGGGCCAGCTGATTGTACCTTATATCCTCATCCACACTTGATAATTATATTATCCAACTCTTGCGGTCAGTTGCAGAAAGCTCAATTAAAGTTTAGAATATTTAACGGAATGTCGAATTTCACAGAGAGTTCCTAGATTTCTATAAACAGCTTGTCAAATTCGAAAGCTTGGTTAAATATTCTAAACAGCAATTATGTGCAATCGGCTGTTGCCTCTCTTGGTGGTGTCCCATCTTGTTGCCAAATTATGTTTATCTAGATATCTTAACTCATTTAACTTGCCATGGATAAAAACCGGAGCTAACACTTTATGCCCTAAAATGCCACACCAAACTTGTATTGGTGATCATCCCTGAAAATCAATTAGCTCGACACCATGTGAATTTTCATCAGACCAAATATGAGTTTTTTCAAATATTAATACCGGTAGTGGTAAATATCGCCTCATTGGTCCATGTTACTGAAATAATCTAGATCTTGATTAAGACTTGCTCTTATATTTTGAACAAATTCATGTTTCCTTTTTTGTTCGTCATTTATTTGTTGAACTGGCCTAATTTTAAAATCGTGCTATCCGTTTTGCTTTAAAGTTCACTGAACTGCTCCATAACTAACACTCTTCTTTTGTGGTCCATACATAACATCACTGACACAGTTTCTGATATATTTTCTTGAAAATAAAGTAATATATTAAGATTTCCTCCTAATTTCTTTGTTTCGTCCTTTTCTTACCAGAGACACTATTTCTTGCAATAACTTCTTCGTATGAATTATAGATGGTATTCTCTGATCATTCTGAACAATTTCCCTATACTGTTCTCGTGTTCATGTGGCGTTATTATTATTCTTGAAATAAAACTCGACCATTTTGAACATTTCAGCAATCAAATAGCCCATTTTTTTAATATTAGCACAACATAAGAAAAAACGATAAATTTCCTTTTCCCGGAACTTCCATCGTTATGAATCTTTGCTTTCATTAGGAATAGTGAACAGTGACTCAAGTCTTTTCAAACATTTATATTGGGCACCGCTTTGTTCCACCATACTGGATATGGATTCCTACCAATCTTTTACCATTTTCTACCTATGCCACGCTTGATTTTTGGGTATAATTAAAAATAAATTGAATAAGTAGTTTTTACATTGACACACACCGCCATTTTGTTCTAACATATTGAATTCGTACCAGTTTATCCCTATATGACATTTAATTTTTCTTTCTAAAGTTAATTGAACAAGATTTTTTTACGTTGATTTTTTAATCATTTTATTTGGCCGCCATTCTGTTTCGCCATCTTAAAGTCGTACCACAACTTTGCGAGTTGATCTCTATATCAGATTTAATGCTTGTACAATTCGAAATTAATCTAATTAGTAATTTTTAAGGCTGATTCATTCCTATGTCACATTTGATTTTTGTGCAAATTTGAGGTTAATTGGATAATCAGTTTTTAGTGATAATTTTGTTAACGTTTCACTAGGTGACCATCTCTCATCATCTCTGGCAGGCTGACGGAGTTGATAAAACATATCTTTTTGTAGGGATGCTAAAAACATTAAGATATGTAAAAAACAAAGTTGGTACCTGCCTTGCTTTTTTAATACATCTTTTATACATTAAAATATAAGCATATAAAAAACAGACCAAATTAAACAACTTTTGTTGTTTAGTTAATTCTTTTACTAGGTTACTGCCACCCGTTGTTGTTAGAACAAAGACCAACAATAAATCCGTTTTGTAGCAATTACGGTTCAAGTGCCATTTTCATTCTTAGAATAATGACATTTGTTCATACTTAACTATAAAATAAAGCATAATATACATACTTCCAGATAAGTAAGTAACTTTGTTTTATTTTGACCTTCTCAATACATTTGCACTACTTCAACTATATTTACATTAACTTTTCAATAAATAACTAATTATATTTTTGTCGATTGTTGATTTCATACTAAAACGTACAATGTCCAATATTTCAAAAAGGTAAGAAGAAGCTGCATGGAAACTAAATAAATCCAGTTTTTTTATTTTTGAGCTTAATCTTAAATACATTTTTTAAGCAATGCGACGGAAAAGCTGGATCGGGCCCTGTGCGCCACTATCCATTGTGTTAGCTGCGCCTTAGGACAGCATTATGGTCGCTCTGATAACCTTAAATAACTATTATGTTAAGCAATTTTTAATAAACAAATGTGTCGCGATTCTGAACAATGCATAGACAGAATAGCAGAGGTAATAAGAACCACTGCTTTAGTTTGCATATAGAAGAATTCAGCCTCGAAAAGTATGGCTGAAATGAAATTAATTAAAAAAAAACATTTGATTATTGGTGGGACTTTTAAGTATTTCTTTATTTTTGTAATCGTAAAAAAATCACCCTCCGAGATGTTTTCAGATATTTACGTTTCAGGGTCCCTAGAAACCCTAAAACATGTTTTCTTAATTCCGTCGCTCTGTCGGTCTGTTTGCGGCTTAGCTCAAAAACTGCTTATCCGATTTTATTTTGGTCAAAAAATAAGGATCATATGATCAAGATAATGATAACATTTTGGTAAAAGTCCGATCGAAAAAGGTAGAAAATATATACAAAATGAATATGAAGAAAAATAAATTTTTAAAAATCGGTTAATTGTAACCACTTCACCCAAACACAGTTTATATATAAATATATTTAACAATATTGTATACATTGTGTACACTTTTTAGAAATAAAATAAGAATATTATTACTAAAAGTATTACTCGTAGTAAAATTGTCTCTTTATCAAGGAAAATGACACATATTATATTTACGTAATGTGTATAAAATAACCAAATATGCATATAATGTAAACTTTTATGTGTGGTGGAATAGACTTTTTATTTAGTTATCTATTTTTTTAAATAACGTCTGTAAATGTTTTAACGTAATAAATGTGTATACTTTAAACCAGGGTTATCCAGTAATGCAACAGTATACTGAAATCCCAGAAAGAAAACTATATCCAATCAATGCTTTATACAAGAAGGAATTATGTAATAAATGTCCAGTATATACTCACTGTCTGTACTTATGACCAGAAACAATATTTTAAAAAATTCCTCAACCATCAATACCAAGGTAGGAAAAATGTAATGTAAATGTTAATGATATCGAAAACAAAAAAATATATAAACTTAAATCCTAAGGATTAAACCGTACAATTTTTTAAATATGGTGCCCGTTTGGTTAACACTATCCAAAAATTGTCAGTCTTGGATAGATCTAAATATTTTTTCAGTCAAAAACATAAAAAGGACTTTTTTCAAAATACTCAAGTCTATCAGAGAAAACCCCGTCTGAATTACGATTCATATAAAAGTTGCTTCATTCATCAGGGTTTAGATGATTTAAATCATCTGATTAAAATCACTGAATCAAATCATGATTGTGATCAAATGGTTTTTAATAAAAAAATCAGGATTTATTAAAATTTCCCTACTAAAACTGCAGTTTTTATTGATTAAATGTCTATTGATGGAAATAATATGTTTTGAAAATGCTTTCAATAAAATCAAACTTAAACATAGCATCTTTTTAACAAACTCTTATATGTATAACATTTAATACTAACTAAACCATTATAAAGTTCAAAAAAGCTAAATGTCTAATGTAATATTACATAACATTAAATATAATAATAAGTATGCTTTTAATCAGAACAATTAAGTATTAAACTTAACTTTTTAAAGAGGAATACTAATTTACAAGCTTTTTGATTTACAGATCTTTCCTTATTGGTTTCTGAAATGGACATTTTGTAATACTTCACTATAAAACATGGTTTTCGAAAAGGGGTCTGATTTGGCTTCTAACTTTATTAATAGTTATAATCCTGCGTTTGGTAAATGTTTACCACCAATAGCTAAAGTAGATTTTATTGCTTCGCTTGATAGAGATTGATTCATTCTTATTTTTGATGGATCCGGTAAGTATGTCAAAAAGGTGTTACAGCTTGAATATATCTTGTTTTGGAGAGTTGATATTGATGTAAATGTGTGTCCTCATTTACGACATAATCAACAGCCATCAGTTTCTTCCATACCTCAACTACATTAGACAAAGAGGGACTTTTTTGGTAAACCATATCCAGTGACACAGAAATTGGTTTAAGAAGTTTTAAAAAATCTTAAGCCATTCGTTTTATATGAATATTGATATAATGACATCATTGTGTTCATCACACATTTGCAAGCGTTTTGGCCACTCACTGATATAAATTTTCAAGCAGTCAGAAACTGTATTCCATCGAACATCTTCTGGTAATATTAGCTTTTTTCCTCCTTTTTGTTTGTACCAAGCATTTGGCAAATGGGTATTGCAAAAGTATTCTACTATTAATTAATTTAAACATGGAGTAATCCAGTACTTCCCCAATTTTTTTTATTGTTTATATTTGCTGCTTTGTCTGTAACAAAACTAGTTTCCCAGTGATTTTTAAGCTTATTGCTTGCTTTCTTTATTACATTTTTTCCATTTTGGGCGACATCCAAATTTGCCGGTAACTTTTAATTTGACAAAATGTTACTAAATACTCTCTTCTTTCCTGCCTCGACTAGCCATAATAATTAACTTTGCGACGCAACATGTATCAAGTATTAAAGCAAAAGGGTAAATGCGAAGCAAGTTTCCGTTCGCTTACTAACAGCCGGTACGTCCGCGACAGATCGTTCGCGTGTTGCAAGTGTCTGCGAGTCTAGCAAACAAAGAAATCAAAATTTTTTAAATTAAATCCGCGATTTCAGATTTTTTTTTAAACCTTGATTCTTCTCAACCCTGCTCCGTTCATCACTGATACAGAATTTTTTAAATGTGAAATATAAAATTTGTAATACAATTATTCTTTATCAATTTTTTTGTTTATTTGAACTAGCCTAGTTCACAGTATATTTGCATATCGGGATTTTAATATACATCCAAACTAAAAACAGATATAATTTTTAAAGTAGATCAGTATGTTCAAGTTAAAAATGGGAATTGTACAGTATAATAAACCATATGAATACAGTTAAGAGTGCATTGCTTTCAAACAGCTAGGGACAGTCCGCCGGCTGACCTAAGAGAACAGAAAGCGGAAGGCGGAGCTTAACCAGTTCCCACTACCGTCATTGCGACTCATTTCGATGCGAATGTATTTAGAATATTTTATTGGCGAATGCTTTACTTAAATTATTTCAATATATTCGTATTTCCGTACATCGACCGGCAAAGTTGGAAGTTGGGGATTGTATGGAATTTTTCAATGCAGTCTCAATTAATTAGACCTTTATAGGAGTAGGTTTCTTAAGGATGTCTTATTTAAATAATTTTGTTTTATATCGTGTCCAAGCTGAAAATATATTGAAGATGTTATGTTGGGTTTTATGTTTAGACAAAGGTTGGCACGTAAATGCTTGTTATGTGTTTTATACTACATCAATTTAATTTTTTAAAGAGCATTTTTTATACTTACGCGGACTAGCCTACGAAAAAAGTTATATAACTGGGATAATTGAAAGTAATATTCATATCTTAAAAGCCCGTTAAAAAAAACTTTTGCTCCCGAAAATACCTGAAACCAAATACCATATTAGTTTTAATTTTACAATTATTTTATAAAACAAAATTTAATTTTGTTTCATAAAATAAAATCTGGAGGTACTTAAAAGTAGGTCAATTATGAATTTTGGCGGTGACCAATTTCGTTATTGATGAAGATTCGATTAAAATTCGATTAAAAATAGGAGTTTGGAATATTTAAGAGTACAATTTAGAAAATTTTAGTCAGCAAAATAAAATTCTAAAATTGCGAACAAACTTCATCCAACGTAAGGTTTTTACAGATGTTCACATTCTTCAAAATTCTATAGAATGCCTAAACTTCACAAACACGACATACCTATGAGACCCATTGTTTCCTATATTCAGTCACCATTCTACAAACTTTCAAGTTTTTTATTGCTTATCAAAAATAAAAAATTACAGGCAGAAATGATTATTACATTAAAGATTCGTTTGAATTTAAAAAGTTTATAGACAACCTTAAAATACCAAATAATTTCCAACTCATCTCTCTAGACGTAATATCCTTATATACAAACATTCCGACTAAACTTTTAAAACAAATCATTAAAGAAAAATGGAATCAGATAAAGAATCACACAACACTCACTTGCACAGAATTCATAGAAGGGATAGATCTCATTCTTTCAAACAACTATTTCCAATACAAAGATGATTACTACCAACAACTTGACGGATGTGCAATGGGTTCACCCATCTCTTCCACCGCAGCCCAAATAGTAATGGAATATCTAGAAGAAACAGTGTTACAAAGAGCCAATGTACCAATATTATTTTTTAAAAGGTACGTGGATGATTGTTTATTAGCCATACCAAAAAATAAAACAACGGAAATTATCTCCCTCTTTAACAATTTTCATCCAAAATTGCAGTTTACTTCCGAAATAGAAAATGATGGTGCTATAAACTTTTTGGATTTAACATTAATAAGAGACCACAAAACAAATGGCATTAAAACTAAGTGGTACACCAAAAAAACCTGGTCCTCCCGCTACCTTAATTATAATTCCAGTCACCCAAAATGTCAAAAAAACTCCGTGATGATAGGATTAGTTGACCGTGCACTAACACTAACATCACCTATATACCGAGTTGACATTCTAAATAAAGTTAAAAATACTCTCTTAAAAAATCATTTCCCATTAAAAGCCATCGAACGAATTATAAAGCGAAGAACCCAAAAATTATACAATGCCACAAAACATATTGTAAATAATCATGACAACAATAAAACAACTACATACATATCTTTACCATACACTGAAGGTCTTTCTGAAAAGATTAAACACATTCTCGGTAAACACGACATAACCGTATGCCACAAATCTAACAATACCCTTAAATCTTTATATACACCACTAAAAAGTCAGACACCAATTAAAAAACAATCAAACGTAGTTTACAGCATTCCCTGCCTAAACTGCCCCAAAAAATATATAGGCATGACCACACAATACCTATCAAATAGACTAAATGGGCATAAATATACAAAAAATGCTTCCACAGCACTACATAAACATGAAAGAGACATGAAACATGAATTTGATTTTTCGGGTACAACGGTCTTATCAAAAGAACAACATTACCATAAACTGACATTCAAAGAAATAGTGGAGATAAAAAAAGAAAAAAATACAGTAAACGATCGGAAAGACATTGACAATCTCAGCCAAATATATCACAATCTAATTTAATTCAATTGTTATAAACTATTTTCCATCAATCATAAATACATACTGTATACTGTCAGACTCACACAAATACTTTTAAAACAACCCGTATCCACAAGTAGTTCTACATTGTTAATATAATCAAAAAAACTAAAGGATATATATATAAAAAAAAAACAATAGAATTCTTTAACCAGTGTATCACTTACCTCCACACTGCCAAGCAAGGTAAAAGAACATCTTTCTCAAGGTATGTACTGTACTATTTTAAATAAATGTTTTAATAATTTTAGTGCGTGCCGTTATACCTAATTGTTTTTATTTATTAACTTACATATATACACTTTTTGTATTTAATTTTTAGATGTACAGAATTAAATATTTTGAAAAAGCCTGAAATGGACAGGCGAAACGTCAATTAAAGTTTCTTTGTTCAATCCACGAACCTCATCCCAAGAAAGTACTTGATATTTATATATATATATATATATATATATATATATATATATATATATATATATATATATATATATATATATATATATATATATATATATATATATATATATATATATATATATATATATATATATATATATATATATATATATATATATATATATATATATATATATATATATATATATATATATATATATATATATATATATATATATATATATATATATATATATATATATATATATATATATATATATATATATATATATATATATATATATATATATATATATATATATATATATATATATATATATATATATATATATATATATATATATATATATATATATATATATATATATATATATATATATATATATATATATATATATATATATATATATATATATATATATATATATATATATATATATATATATATATATATATATATATATATATATATATATATATATATATATATATATATATATATATATATGTATATCTATATATATATATGTATATATATATATATATATATATATATATATATATATATATATATATATATATATATATATATATATATATATATATATATATATATATATATATATATATATATATATATATATATATATATATATATATATATATATATATATATATATATATATATATATATATATATATATATATATATATATATATATATATATATATATATATATATATATATATATATATATATATATATATATATATATATATATATATATATATATATATATATATATATATATATATATATATATATATATATATATATATATATATATATATATATATATATATATATATATATATATATATATATATATATATATATATATATATATATATATATATATATATATATATATATATATATATATATATATATATATATATATATATATATATATATATATATATATATATATATATATATATATATATATATATATATATATATATATATATATATATATATATATATATATATATATATATATATATATATATATATATATATATATATATATATATATATATATATATATATATATATATATATATATATATATATATATATATATATATATATATATATATATATATCTATATATATATATATATATATATATATATATATATATATATATATATATATATATATATATACTTTTCAAAAATTTATATTGGGCGCCATTTTATTCCATCATATTGGATTCCTACCAATATTTTACCAGTTTCTTTCTGCCTATGCCTCACTTGACTTTTGGGAATAATTTTAGAATAAATTCAATAAGTAGTTTATACATTAATACATATCGCCTTTTTATTAAGTCATGTTGAATTCGTACCACTTTAACACATTTAATTTTTCTGCAAACTTAAAGTCTATTATTGAATAAGATTTTTTTACGTTGATTTTTCAAAAAAAAAATATTTGGCCGCCATTTTGTTGTACCATATTAAAATCGTATAACAACCTTACCAGTTTATCTCTGCATCACACCCAATTCTTGCACAAAAATTGAAATAAATTTAATAGGTACTCTATTCTGGCTGATTTTTTAAATATTTGATTGGCGGTTGTAAAGTTTTAATATTTCTATCAGATGTTCACGGAATGGTATGGAATTTCCCATAGAATTTTTTCTATTTTTAATTAAACCTATGAACACTTTATACCATTCGAAAGATAAACAATCAGAGTATGACTGTCGTGTAATAGTTTTTTGATATAGGGCCATTTTTCGGAGAAAAAAAATTGTAAAGTTTCTTAATTTTAGGGAACATGTACTCTAGTAGATAACGAATATAAAAAAAATTTTAAAAAAGAGTCTATTGAATAAGATTTTTTACGTTGACTTTTCAAACAATTTAATTTGGCCGCCATTTTGTTGTACCATATTAAATTCGTACCACAACTTCACCAGTTTATTTCTACATCACACTCAATTCTTGCACAAAAATTGAAATAAATTTAATAAGTAGTATTTTCAGGGTGATTTTTTAAATATTGTATTAGGCCGTTATTTTGTTATGCTATCTTGAATTCATATCAAAATGTTACGAGTTCATTTCTATTGATTGATTTTTGTGCAAAATTTGAGATAAATTGGATAATTAGTTTTTTTACTAATAACTTCTCAACATTATTCCGCCATATAGAAAATATTACCAGGTCATCCCCATATGACCTCTAATTTTTGACTAAATTTGAAGTCAATCTGGTAACTAGTTTTTAAGCTGTGCCGTGAACTGACAGACAGACCTGTTGTGACCCCATTATTTTATAGTCATTTTATTTGTGAATAGTCTTAAGTATTATATATTCATTAGTCTAGAGATAGTTTGACACGTAAATGCAATATTTAGACATACATTATATTTCGGGTTTATTGCAAGGGAAAACAATATGTATTTTAAATTCTACTTCAAATTCTATTTTATGCACGTTCTTCCGCCCCAAATATTATTATACCCGAAAAAACCTATCATAAACTCATTTACACTATGTCGATAAAGCTTGGGAAGGTTCAGCTATAAAAACATTAAAAGAAACCATTGTAGTACAGTAAGCAGTGGCGTAGCAAATACTCCCCAAATTACTTTTATAGACACCTTTTTTAATCAATTTTACAGATACAGATATATAGATTTGCATCTCAAATTAGGGAATTCATATAAAAATAAGTTCTAGGTAGTCAGTATAGAGCAGGTCAGTCATTATGTCAGTACTATATTGTCAGTAGAATTAAGTCAGTAGACACAGTAAGAGTAAAGATTTGTTAGAAGTAAGAAGTGTCCCTCTTGTACAGAAGATAATAGAGAGATTTGAAACAAGTTGAAGTGTTTACATTTACTACCAGTGCTAATACAAAATACTAAAATTATTAAATCATAACAGTGGTGGCATTCGGCGAGTAATAAAAATATTAAAACATAACATTGGTGGCAGCGGATCTGGATATACTACCCCGTGTTTTCTGAAGGAGCGCCTAGAACGCAGCAGGAATCACACCAGTTAAACCACATCGGTATACCAAAGACAGGAAGTTTCAACAGACTTGGAGGAGCGCCCAGTACGCAACAAGTTTCGAGAAGAAGAAAGAAAACGAGGAAATTCGCCTTACGTTCAAGCTAACTAAGGATGAAGCTGTAAGTTTTTTTCTTTTATTTTCCTGTTGTGGTGACACTATTTGTTTTTTTTTTATATGTTATGCATTTTTAGATTAAGATACCTGCATAATAAATATAAAGAAACTTGTCATTTAAATTATGAACATAATTCTGCTAAGGTATTAATAGAAAATTTAGAGTCAATTTTAGTAAACACGTTTAGACAAGGGCTAAATGATGAAAAAATACAAATTCGAGTAATTGCTGAAAACACAACAGATTTAAACAGGGCATTATCATTAGCAATCGAAATGGAACTCGAAAACAACGTTAGAGCAAAAAATTCAAATTTTAAAAATGTAGGTTTTGTGGGTCAGGGAAATAGAAATTTTAATAACCAAAATCCTAAACTTTTGTGTATGTTCTGTCATAAAAATAATCATATAACTTCTCAATGTAGGCAACTTATACAATATGAACAAAATATGGGAAGAAATAATTTTAATAATCCTAATTATCAAAGCTTCAGTCCACAACAACATTTTAACGCAAATTCTTCAAATGGGCAAAATTATAACGGGAAACAACCTATTAATGCTAGAAGTAATTTTTCTTACAGGGGAAACGATAATCATAATTACAATCAAAATACAAATGCACGAAATTTTAACAATAATTATAATGGGAACAATTATCGTCAAAATTATACCAATCCCCGTAGTTCAAACAGACCTCAAATGCTTTCAGAGATACCTCAACAACAGCGACGATACCGTCCTAACTATAATAATGAACCTGTCAATAATTCTCATCAAATACAAACTATAACGTCTCTACCCCCCAGTAGCCTCCAACACAATCTTAGTATTTCTCCTCCACAATCAACTACATCTGTCCAAGAATTTTCGGGAAACGACAACGAAGCCTTGGTTGTGAACAGCCCGCCAAGCGCTTCGTAAAAAGTTCAATCAGTATAAACAGTAGCTGTTCAAATAATAAGAATCCACTAGAACATATTAAAATCAAACCAACTCGTAATAATTCAAATAATATGTCTCCTAAGTCAGTATTATTCTCTAATAATTGTAAACAGTTAGATATAATTGAAATAACTTCATTGGGCACTAAAAAGTCAGAATTGCAAATTTTGTTAGATACAGGGGCTGATGTTTGTTTATTAAAGGAGTCGATTTTACAAGACTATTCAAAGCTAGATCAAAACTGTATTATTGAACTAAAAGGTATAAGTAAAGAACCGGTTTTTACGAAAGGTCTATATAATGTAACAATCCAATTAAAAGATAATAAAATATTAATTCATCCTTTTCATATCGTACCAGATAGCATTCCTATAAAAAATGACGGAATTTTAGGCCGCGATTTTTTGCAAAAATATAAAACTAAAATTAATTATGAAGAAGAAACTGTTTATTTTGAGGACAATTGCTTTAAGATTTTGCCTTCAGAGACTTTAACGACTATCCCCCAAGATGTGAAATGATTATGCTTTGGCCAACGTTTCAGGTACTGAAGGTATCGTAAAATCGAAACAACTTGCTGAAAATCTCTAGATAGGTTCTTCTTTGACCAAAGTACATAATCATAAATGTTTAATTAGTATTTTAAATATATCTAATGAACCCTTAACAATTGCGTTACCCAGAGTTAACGTACAACCTATCACTAAAGGTGAATTTGACATTATAGAGCTTAGTCATAATAATAATAATATTGAAAATAACACGAATATAAATTACTTTGAACGTTTAGAAAAATTGAAACATTCTCTCAACTTAGAAGGATTAAATGTCGAGGAAACTAACTCACTTCTAGAAATTTGTGAAAATTTTATCGATATTTTTTATTTAGAAGGTGATAAACTCTCTTGTACAAACACAATAAAACATAAAATTTCTACATACCCTACTAAGGTACCTATTAATATTAAACCCTATAGATTACCTTTTCAACATCGGGAGGTTATAAAAGAACAAACCGATGCAATGTTAAAGGATGGAATAATTACTCCGTCTTACAGTCCTTGGAATAGTCCCTTATTAGTAGTTCCTAAAAAAACTGATTCATCAGGTTTACCTAAATTTCGCGTGGTCGTAGATTTTAGAAAAATTAATGAAATAACTGCAGGGGATGCATTTCCATTACCTAATATTACAGATATTTTAGACCAATTAGGAAAATCGTATTATTTTACAACTTTAGATTTAGCCAATGGATTTCATCAGGTTCAAATGGACGAAAATGATAAAAATAAGACAGCTTTTAGTACTTCTACGGGGCATTTTGTTTACAATAGGATGCCTTTTGGCCTAAAACGAGCTCCGGCAACCTTTCAGAGGTTAATGAATGCGGTCTTAAGCGGTCTTAGTGGCATAAAATGTTTTATTTATTTAGATGATGTCGTAATTTATGCTAATAATTTAAAAGAACATAATGAAATTTAATTTAATTTTAATTAATTGAGGTATTTGAACGGTTTCGGGAGCATAATTTAAAGCTTCAACCATTAAAATGTGAATTTTTAAGAAAAGAATGTTTGTATCTAGGTCACATTATAACAGATTATGGCATCAAACCTGATCCTTCAAAAGTAGAATGTGTTTTACAGTTTCCTCAACCAGTAAATCAAAAAGAGGTAAAATCATTTTTAGGGCTTGTCGGATATTATCGAAAATTTATAAAGGATTTTGCGAAAATTTCAAAACCTCTTACCAAATTGCTCAAGAAAGATACGGAATTTAAATGGGACCATGCTTGTGATATTTCATTTCAAACGCTTAAAAATAACATTACTTCCACTCCTGTACTACAGTACCCAGATTTTTCAAAAGAATTCATTATAACTACCGACGCAAGTAATTATGCGATTGGTGCAATTTTATCACAAGGAAAAGTTAATAATGATCGACCTATAGCTTATGCTAGTAGAACTCTTAATAAAGCCGAACAAAACTACTCAACGACAGAGAAAGAATTAGCGGCAATTGTTTGGGCAGTTAGACATTTTCGACCATATGTTTTTGGAACAAATTTTAAGATAGTTACGGATCATAAACCTTTACTTTATGTATTTAACATAAAAGACCCTGGGTCGCGTCTTACAAGATTTAGGTTAAAATTGGAAGAATACAATTTCGAAATTATTTATAAGGCCGGAAAGTTAAATACAAATGCTGATGCCTTAAGTAGAATGATTAAAACGGTAAACGCTGACATGATAACAGATTATCAAAAATTTTTAAATTATCTGCAAACACATATTGTTATTAACACAAAATTAAAAGAAAACAACGCTAATTTATTTCAGATAAATAATTTAGATCCTATAATATTATTTTTTCCCAAATTTTTTAACAAAGAGCAATTTAATATTTTGGAACAAAATAATCAGATTAAACAATTTCTTGCATCATACAACGTTCAAAACGATTTAAAAATACCTTCCGTCTCTCAGTACCAAAACAACGACTGTAATATATTTTTACTCAATGATAATAAAAATATGCTAAATGACACAAATTATGAAAATATATGGTCTTGTCTACTAAAGTTAAAAAATCTTGTAAGTAACAAAAAACTTAAATTGTCATTTATTAAATATCATTACAACCCGTTAGTAAAATGGGAAATTATTTATCCCATGATAAGATATATTTTTAAAAACTCTAATGTAGATATAACAGTTTACAATCATAATTTAATAAAACCCTCTGAATCTGAAAAGGAAACCTTATTAGAAGAATTCCACAACTCTCCTTTAGGCGGTCATCAAGGAATTGCCCGTACACATAAAAAATTATCCCAATTTTATACCTGGAGAGGCATGAAAAAAGACGTAAAAAGATTTATAAAAAAAATGGGAATCTTGTCAAAAAAACAAATTATCGCGAAAAACAAAAATGCCAATGGTCATAACTTCAACCGCGACTAAACCTTTTGAAAGATGTTTTCTCGATTTACCTGAAACGGAAGCAGGTAACAAATATATTCTTACCTTCCAAGAGACCTGACAAAGTATAATATTAATGTCCCTATAAAAAATCAAGAAGCCTCAACAGTAGCTTATTACTTCGTAACGAAAATAATTTGTCTATATGGACTACCTGAAACTCTAATTACCGATCAAGGTTCAAATTTTTTAAGTGAAATCTTTAAAAATACTTGCAAACTTTTAAAAATAAAAAAGGTTCAAACTACTAGTTATCATCCAGAATCCAACGGAGCCTTAGAACGTTCTCATAGAGTCTTAGAGGAGTATTTAAGACATTTTATCAAAGATAGTCAGGAAGACTGGGATAGCTGGATTCCATTTGCAACATTTACTTATAATACAACTCCGCATACTGCAACCCACTTTTCACCTTTTGAACTTTTATTTGGCCATACCCCTAATTTACCTACTTCAATTATTCAACCTATGAAAACTCAATACACATATGATGATTTTGTTGCCAATCTTAGACAAAAATTACAATATTCTAGCCAATTGGCTAAAGAAAATCTATTGAAAAGTAAACAAAATTACGATAAAAATTGCAAAATTAGAGATTTTAAAATAGGTGATAAGGTGCTACTTTATGACGAATCAGTGCGAAGAGGTAGAAGCAAAAAACTCACATCCTTATGGATTGGACCTTATATAATAATAGATAAAACTTCTGACGTTAGTTTTATAATACAGAAAGGCAAAAACAAACAATGCGTCCATGCCAATAGATTAAAACAGTTTTATGATTAACACAAAGCAAAAAAAAAAACATGTATAAATGTATTATAGAAAATAATTTTAAATATAAATGTATGTAGATAGTATTTTTAAATTTTATGTTTTCTCCTATTTCAGAATAATACTACTCAGTATCACTATATCTCTGAATACCATTCGTTCTGATAATAGCGACGATTATAATGTCACATATTACGACCACAACCCAGGAATACACTTTGAAAAACTTGGAGAACTGCGACTCTATAATAACAAATGGAAGCTAATTACATTAGATTTTAACAACATTATAAATAAACTTCTTTCTCTAAAAAACTACAATAAAATAACCTCTGAATTATGTAATCATAAAAATTTTCAGTACCACTTATCCATTTGTGACACGTTTTTAAAGTCAACTAAATATAATTTTGATAAAATTAGCTCAGATTTAGAAACTTTACATCAATTGATAGGTAGTATAATAGTACTTTAAGTAGAAATAAACGAGGATGGTTCAATAATATCGGAAAGGCTACAAAAATTCTATTCGGTACTTTAGACGAAGACGCGAAATATCATGATAGCAAAATTTCAGATTTATCGCAAAATGAGGGTTCAGCATTAGCTCTTTTGAAAGAGCAAACTAAAGTTGTCAAGTCTACACTAACAAATTTCAACAATACTATTGGAACCTTAGATTTTAATGAAAACATTTTAAAAAATAATGTTAAAATTCTTTCCAAACAATTAGAAAAAGAACAAAAAGATATTAAATTTTTAGACTTAAAAGGCAATCTAGAAGAACACATTACGCTGACAAATATGATGTTACATCAACTACAACTCGAAGTAATGACTTTGATTAATGCAATTCTTATTGCCAAAAAGGGTTTATTACACCCAGCAATTTTAACACCAGTTCGCCTAATTGATGAACTAAAACAAGTTACGGATTCTCTTCCCCATGGTTTAGATTTTGCTGTGCCTCTTGATATAATGCATTCTAATCTTATATTAAAAACGATTGAACTAAAAGTTTACTTTGAAAATAATCATTTAATTTATATAATTAATATTCCTTTAGTTGAAGCACAATTATTCTACCTATATAAGGTATCGCCTTTTCCTAAGCTATTAGCCACTAATCAATTTGTTTTGATTCAACCATCTTCTAAATACATTGCAATAGACGAAACAAAACAGTAGTTCATAACTTTCTCTGATCTCGAATATAATAAATTTATAAAAATAACGGATGATAAAATGATTTGTCAGCAACAAAAACCATTGGCTCATTTAGTGGAAAACTGTGAAATGAAGTTACTTCAAGTAACAAATAAAATTCCAGAAGTATGCGAAAAACATATATTAAATTCTAATAGAGGTATCTTTATTCAGTTACTTACAACTAATACTTGGCTGTTTGCAGTGCCTTGCCCTAAATCATTAACCATTTCATGTATTAATCAAAATAAACCAGTAGACGTTATTTTAAAAAATTGCGGCAGTGTCACCATAGGAAAACAGTGTAAAGCGTATAGTGTTTCAACGATCGAGCATGCCTCACGGTAATGCCTTTCAGTCGAAAATATTTAGTGAGTTTGTTCCGCCATTAGAAATTAGTGAGGACTGTTGTGAAAAAATAAAAAAAATAACATTAACCTGACAGAAATTTTAATAAACGAAAATTATAAGACTCTTTCAAAGCACATTCCTGAACTGAACATCGCTAGCCATAAACTAGACGACACAGAAAAGCTAACAGAAAATCTTGAAAAAAATAATTTTTTGTCAACATATAATATTTCTGGTTCTGTTTTAGCTTACATTGTATCTGTTGTTGTATTATTATTTATTGTTTACAAAATATATTCAAAATGTATAAGAAAATCTTCCTGTTGTGGAATAATACCAAATATTTGCGTAAGGGTAAATCAAACCATTGAACTATCCCCGAGAAGTAATAGATATATAGCTCAGTATACTAGTGAAACTTCTAATAGAATTAATAATGATGATCACCCTGAGGACGATCAACCAGGTATATCATACACGCCTCGCAGAGCTATTGGTCACACGTCCTCAAGACGATCAATTAGATAAGTAATAATATTATGTTTTATTATAAGTAATAAATTTCTTTAGTAGAATCTAAGTAGATTTAGAATGCCTAATTATTATAAAAAAAAAACAGTTTTCAATATTATATAGGTTTGTATAATATAGAATAAGAACATAGTTCATAGCAAATTTTGTAAAATCATTTCGAACATAATACTTTTGTTAAATATTAGTATCAATTACAAGGATGTATATTTTGTATCATAATTTATATATTAACTCAGGAACGAAATTTTCTAACAATTTCATTATTATAAAATCTCTCATTTAGGGGGGAGGTGTTGTGACCCCATTATTTTATAGTCATTTTATTTGTGAATAGTCTTAAGTATTATATATTCATTAGTCTAGAGATAGTTTGACACGTAAATGCAATATTTAGACATACATTATATTTCGGCGGAACCTTCCGACAAAAGCTGCTTTAATGGTCGTTTATTGCAAGGGAAATTCTAAGTAAATAATATGTATTTTAAATTCTACTTCAAATTCTATTTTATGCACGTTCTTCCGCCCCAAATATTATTATACCCGAAAAAACCTATCATAAACTCATTTACACTATGTCGATAAAGCTTGGGAAGGTTCAGCTATAAAAACATTAAAAGAAACCATTGTAGTACAGTAAGCAGTGGCGTAGCAAATACTCCCCAAATTACTTTTATAGACACCTTTTTTAATCAATTTTACAGATACGCCACTGCATCTCAAAATAGGGAATTCATATAAAAATAAGTTCTAGGTAGTAAGTATAGAGCAGGTCAGTCATTATGTCAGTACTATATTGTCAGTAGAATTAAGTCAGTGGACACAGTAAGAGTAAAGATTTGTTAGAAGTAAGAAGTGTCCCTCTTGTACAGAAGATAATAGAGAGATTTGAAACAAGTTGAAGTGTTTACATTTACTACCAGTGCTAATACAAAATACTAAAATTATTAAATCATAACAGTGGTGGCATTCGGCGAGTAATAAAAATATTAAAACATAACAGACCGACGGATTCCTAAAACATATTTTTAGCATCTAGGGACGCTAAAACGTGAAAATATGTAAAACCTGAGAGGGTGATTTGTTCGTGATTATAAACATTTTATTTGGCCGCCATTTTATTCCGCCATATTGAATTAGTAACATGTTTTACTAGTTGATCCCTATCCCACAATTAGTTATGGCCCACAATTTGAAAATAATCCATAAAGCAGTTTTTTCAGACTGAATTTTAAAATATTTTATTAAACCGCCATCTTGGAGTCATACCAAAATGTTACCAATTGATTCCAGCATAATACTTAATGTTTGTGCAAAATTTGAGAAAAATTGGATAAATAGTTTTTTAATAACGTTGTTTTAACATTTTACTAGGCCTCCATTTTGTGTCACCATACTGGATCTTTGCCAAAATATTACCAGGTCATCCCAATATGATACTTAATTTTTGAACAAAATTTGAAGTCAATCAGCTAAGTAGTTTTTTTAGCTATGTCGCGAACAGGCAGACAGACAGAACAGAAACGTGAAAATCTGAAAAAATCTCGGAGGGTGGTTTTTTTGACGATTACAATACTTCCCTTTTACGAGGGAAGCAAAAGTTAAGAAATTGCTCCGACGTTAAGAAAAATCCGATTCTTACTTACTAATTCTCCGAGATTTTTCAGATCTTCTCGTTTCGGGGTTAGTCTGTTCGGGGTTAGTCTGTTCGGGGCATAGGTACCCGATTGACTTCACATTTTGGTTAAAAATTAAATATTGCGGAACAAACAAACGTCAAATTTAGTATAAAAATCGAATGTTACATAAGAATGAACTGGTAACATTTTGGTAGGAATCCATGATGGCAAAACAAAATGGCGGCCTAATAAATTATTTAAAAAAACAGCCTGAAATTCTACTTACTGTGATATAGCAATAGACTTTTGTTACGAACAACATGACGGAACAAAATGGCGGTTAATAAAAATGTGTGTGTGTGTGTATATAAATATAAATATATATATATATATATATATATATTATAAATTGGGTTCCTAATAAAAGAGAATAGGTTCATTACCAGGGAATTCTCGGATAAAAGAAATTTACCGATTTTCATTACTCAAAATTAATAGTGGAGTTATAAGGTAAGGCTCCTTACCTTTTGTGCAACAATTGGCATTTAAAAAAATATATTTTTCGGGAGAGAGTTTAACAAGTGTACATTTTCATTAAATAAATGTTATTTAACATCTCGAAAATCTATTGTACTGAATTTTGATATGCGTTAATAATATGGTAAATGACATTTTAAGAAGCAAAATGCACAAATATGCATCTACTTTCAACTGCAAACACTGAAACATATTTAACAAAGAAATAATTCGCCAAAGATTTGGTCTGGAATTCCCCTTAGAATTCTTTCTATTTTTAATTAAACCTATAAACACTTCATACCGTTTGAAAGATAAACAGAGTATGACTGTCCTGTAATAGTTTTTTGATTAAGACTGATTTTGCGGGGATTAAGAATGGTAAAATTGTGACAGGAACGAATCCTTTCTACCGAAATTAACAAAGTAAGATTCTGTATAACCATAAGCTTCCCCACCACTGACAAATAAAAAAAAAATTCAAATTTTAACACTGGTTACTATGGTACTAACAAGCCAAGCATACAAACTTAAATTAATTGCATTTTTCATAGAGTGTCATAAAAAAAGTGTTTTCGAAGACAATTACCCCGGATTGAAAGTGATCACTTTTAATCGGGATAAATGCCAAATGTCACTTCTCATCGGGATAAATGCCAAAATGAGAAATATATTTCTTTCAAATTTTTAAAATGTCAGAAATGTCAAGATTACATACGTGGTTGTAAATAAACGATTTTTTGTCTTATATTTCTCGATTCCTTTCGAATACAATGTTACATTTTAAAAAGTTTTAATAATTTTGACCTGCATAAAGACATATGTAAGGTTTTTTCAAAAACAGCTCATCACATTAAAAAATTTCAACAAATATTTTTGAAATAGTTTTAATTGGCGGAAAACATTATCAAAATTGAGAAAAGTCAGTATTAAAAGGTATTAGATAGGTAATTAGAATATAGTTATAAATGGCAAACATATTACTACTTGGTAATATTTAATGTAAGTTTTTATATTTAGGATTTTTTTTTCTATTTCTAACTATAAAAATTACTTAGAATTTTATTGAATCGGTTTACGCGATTTAGCAAACACGGTTAAAATTTAATATGGTAATGAAATACTCAAACTGATTCAGGCCAAAAGAAGCGCTCTTAAATATGATTTATTTTTATATCATACTCCTTAATACAGCAGTTGTCACGCCAATGATATTTTTATAAGTAGGCTATATTTATTTTTAATATGAAAAAACATGACATGCGAATTCTCAGATTTTTCTTGAATGTTTTAAAAAAAAACGAAGAACCTAGCTGATAATTATTATAAATTTATTTATGTATGTATTCAAATGTTATTTTTACCTTTTAGTTTACTTTATAAAATCGTAGTTTTCAAATGTTTAATGTGTTAATGATTTCCCATTTTCTAGTCTTGAAAATTAATTTTAATCAGTTCGTCCGCTATGTTGGCGTCACTATTCTGAATTTTTAAAGGTTAACTAAAAATTTATAATTTGTGACTCTTCAATGCCTCCAAATACCCAATTTCACTCGAATTTATATAAACCACAAAGTTCGCATATCGTGTGAGCGGTTTGATTCTTAAATGTTGACTAAAAGTGCCCAATTTTTACTAATTCACCCACCATTTAACTTAGACTTTTTAAATTTTTAAACGTTCATTGCTAGTTCGTATTTTGCACACTTAAAAACCACCACCGATTTTCTATCGAATTGGCACAAAAAGAAAATTCATCCGCTATGTTCGCGACGCCATTTTGCATTTTGAAATATAAACTGAAAAGTCATAATTGCGCTCTTCAGGTTTCTTAAATACCGAATTTACAACTTTGATAAAATTCGCTCGGCATGTTGGTGACAGATACCATTTCGATTGCCTTAATGTTGACTAATAATTTTAGTTTAGTTTATAATTAGTACTCTTAACCACTCACAACAACACAAACTTTCAGGAAAATCGTCATAAATAACAAAATTCTTCTGTTTGGAGACGCTATTTCAAAATTTCAAATATTGTCCAAATGTTCACTCTTAAATACCCCTATATATACGACTTGCACAAACACCAACCTTCGAACAGCATGTTAACACTACCATTTTTAATGTTAAAGTGTTAACAAAAACAATAATAATTTGCACTTTACATACCTAAAGATTTTCAGTCGAATCTGCACAAATTTCGAAATTCGTATTATATTTTGACGGCGCAGATTTGAATTTTTACAAGTAGACTAAAAATTCATAATTTCACTTATACCACTTATATGCTCTCTTAAATATTTTGTACACGAAATTACGAAATGGCATTTTCACTGTATACGAATGCCAAATTTGAAGTGAATCAAAAAATCCACGTAGGAAAAATATATTAGATTTGAACCAGGCAAACAACTAAAAAACAAACAGACCGAGAACTGAAGCTAATAAAAGCGTGGTAATATTATCATATAGGGCTAAATTGATTTAACCATATTGACACTTGAAAGTAACAACGGAATTCTCCTTAATAGGTTAAGTTCAATTCTCACGTCCCTTACAAAACCTATTAAACGGATGTTATACTGAGTTAGGTACAGACTCGGTTTCTGTCCGAGTTAGCACCTCCCTCCAGACTAGAAATATTAAAAAGGCACGTGGTTTTAAAATTTTAATATTTCCACCAGATGCTCTCGCAGTGGTATGGAATTCCCCATAGAATTTTTTCTATTTTTAATTAAACTTATGAAAACTTTATACTATTTGAAAGTTAAATAATCAGAGTATGACTGTCGTGTAATAAGTAATAGTCTTTTGATATAGGGTAATTTTTCGGAGAAAATAAATGGTAAAAATCCTTAATTTTAGGGAACATGTACTCGAGTAGATAACAAATATAAAATACAAAAATTAAACGAGAACCATAGAAAAAAATGTAGTCTTTCAATGGTTTGTTAACGCACATCCATATATTTAACTTTATTCAAAATAAATGAAAAGAGCGTAGCGCTAAAAATGGGTTAATTTCGACCAAGTGAGTGCCCCCTTAAAGCAAATGATTTTGATTAATTTGTATAAGAGAAATTTATGCACTAAACATTAAACAGTTAATACTACAATAAAAAATCGGCAAATTTCCTTTACTCGGAACTCCCCTTGTTATGAGTCTTTTCTTTTATTAGTTTAGTACACAGTCATTTAGTAACACATATTTTTATTGGGCGCCATTTCGTTCCATCATATTGGATTCCTACCAATATTTTACAAGTTTCTACCAGTGCCACAATTGATTTTTGAGCATAATTTAAAACAAATTCAATTCAATAAGTAGTTTAGACACACACCGCCATTGTGTTACATCATGTTGAATTCGTACCAGTTTATCCATATATCACATTTAATTTTTCTGTAAAATTTAAAGTGAATTGAATAACATTTATGCTGATTTTATAAAAAAATTATTTGGCCGCCATTTTGTTTTGGCATCTCAAATTCGTACCACAACTGTTGGCACGAAATTTGAAACTTATCTAATAGGTAGTTTTTTCAAGCTGATTTTTTAAATATTTGATTAGGCCGCCATTCTGTTTCGCCATCTTGAATTCGTACCACAACTTTACCAGTATACCTCTATAACATACTTAATCCTTGCACAAAATTTGAAACTAATCTAATAAATAGTTTATTGAAGCTGATTTTTTAAATATTTTATTAGGCCGCCATTTTGTTTTACTACCTTGGATTCGTACCAAAATGTTACCAGTTCATTCCTATGTAACACTAGATTTTTGTACAAAATTTGAGGTAAATTGGATGATTAGTTTTTCAGTAATAATTTTTTAACTTTTCACTAGGCCATCTTGCTCGAATATATCGAATTTTTACCAAAATAGTACCAAGTTAACTCCATATGACCCTTAATTTTTGACTAAAATTTGAAGTCAGTATAAGTAGTTTTTAAACTATCCCGCGAGACAGACAGACAGGGCGACAGACGGACCGACGGAATTGATAAAACATATTTTTTCGTATCTAGGGAAGTTAACACGTAAAAATATATAAAACCTGAGAGACTAATTTTGTTCACCATTACAAGTATTTTATTTGGCCGCCATTTTGTTACGCCATCTTGAATTAGTGCCACAATTTTACTAGTTCATCTCCATACCACAATTAGTTAAAGGGCATTCACTCAGTCGAAATTAACCCATTTTTAGCGCTACGCTCTTTTCATTTATTTTGAATAAAGTTAAATGTATGGATGTGCATTAAGAAACCATTCAAAGATTACATTTTTTCTATGGTTCTTGTGTAATTTTTTTTATATTCATTATCCACTCGAAAGCATGTTCTTTAAAATTAAGGAATTTTAGCATTTATTTTCTCCGAAAAATGACCCTAAATCAAAAAACTATTACACGACAATATTTTGATTGTTTATCTTTCCAACGGTATAAAGTGTTCATAGGTCTAATTAAAAATAGAAAAAATTCTATGGGGAATTCCATACCATTGCGAGAGCATTTGATAGAAATATGAAAACTTTACAACCACTTGTGTTTTTAATATTTCAAGTCCGAAGGGAGGTGCTAACTTGGACAGGACCGGAGTCTGTAGTCTACCTAGCTCAGTATAATACCCGTTTAATGGGTTTTGTAAGGAGTGTGAGAAGTGAACTTAACTTATTAAGGAGAATTCAGTTATTACTTTAAAGAGTGACAGCATGTTTAAATACATGTAGCCCTATATGATAATATTACCACGCTTTTATTAGCTTCATTTCCCGGTGTGTTTGCTTTTTTTAGTTGTTTGCCTGGTTCAAATCTAATATATTTTTCCTACTTGGACTTTTTGATTCACTTCAAACTTGGCATTCGTATACAGTTCGAGTGAAAATGCCATTTCGTAACTTCGAATACAAAAAATTTAAGAGTGCAGACAAGTGTTGCCATGTATGGTTCGATTCGACTAAAAATCGGTACATGGTGGTATATTGGACTGCAAATTATGAATTTTTAGTCTACTTGTTAAAATTCAAAGCTGCGGCGTCAACATATCGTGCGAAATTCGTAATATATGTTTGATTCGACTGAAAATCGGTAATTATCTGGAGGTATGTAAAGTGCAAATTCTTATTTTTTCGTCAATATTTTAACATTAACATGCTGTACGACGGTTGGTGTTTGCGCAAATCGTATATATATATATACATGGATATTTAAGACTGAATATTTCTACAACATTTCAAATTTCGAAATAGAGTCACCAAATAGATGAATTTCGTTATATATGACAATTTTCCTGAAAGTTGGTATATGTGTTTTTTTGAGTGTTTAAGAGTATAAATTATAAATTGTTAGACAATCAAAATTGTGTTTGTTACCAACGTGCCGAGCGAATTTTGTCATAGGCTGTACATTCTGTATTTAGGGAAATTGAAGAGCGCAAATGACTTTTCAGTTTATATTTCAAAATGCAAAATGGCGGCACCAACATAGTGGATGAATTTTTTTTTACCGATTCGACAGAAAATCGGTGGAGATTTTTAAGAGTGCAAAATATGAACGTTTAAAAATTTAAAATGTCGACGTTAAATGGTGGGTTAATTTAAAAGCAGAAATTAGGCACTTTTAGTCAAAATTTAAGAATCAAACCGCTCACATGGTGTACGAACTTTTCATTTATGTAAATTCGACTGAAATTAGGTACTTGGAGACATTAAAGAGTCACATATTATAAAAATTTAGCTAACCTTTGAAAATTCAGAATGGTGAGGGCAACATGGCGTAGGACGGACTAAAAGATTTCCAAGACTAGAAAGTGGGAAATCATTAACATATTAAACATTTAAAAACTGGGTTTTTATAAAGTAAATTAAAAGGTAAAAATAACATTTGAAGACATATATAAATATATTTATAATAGTTATCAGCATAGGTTCTTGGTTTTTTAAAGATATATATATATAAGGAAAACCTGAGAATTCTCATGTTATTGTTCTTCATATTAAAAATAAATATAGCCTACTTATAAAAATGACATTGGCGTGACAACTGCTGTATTAAGGAGTACACATTAAAAATAAATCATATTTGAGAGCGCGTTTATTGGCCTGAACCAGTTTGCGTACTTTATTACCATATAAAGATTAAGCGCATTTACTAAATCGCGTAATAAATTCTAAGTAACTTTTATAGTTAAATATAAATAAAAAAATATCGTAAAATAAAAACTTACATTAAATATTACCAAGTAGTAATAAGTTTGCCACATATATCTTTTAATTACCTATACCAATACCTTTCAATACTGACTTCTTTTCTCAATTTTGATAATGTTTTCTGTAAGCCAATTAAAACTATTTCAAAAATATTTGTTGAAATGTTTTAATGTAATGAGCTGTTTTCGAGAAAAACATTAAATATGTCTTAATGCATGTCAAAATTATCAATTTACAATTTAACAATGTATTCAGGTGAGGAAAAGAAAAATATAAGACAAAAAATCGTTTATTTACAACCGCGTATATAATGTTCACATTTCTGACATTTTAAAAATTTGAAAGAAACATATTTCTGTCTCTAGCATTTATCCGGATGAAAAGTGACATTTACCTGGGTGGAAAGTAATTTCCACCCGGGTAAATGTCACTTTCCGCCCAGGCAAATGTCGATATTTATTGAATAACGAATATGTTCAAATCTAGCAAAAATGCAACTAATTTAAGTTTGTATGCTTGGCTTGTTTAGTACTACAGTAACCATTGTCAAAATGTCAATTTGTTGTATTTGTTGATGGAGGCGAAGTTTGTGCTTATACATCTTACTTTATTAATTGTTCACATAGTTATATTTGTCCCAAAAAAACGTCATTTGCATTAAAAAGCTATGGTTGTAAATAAAATAGTATACAAATATCGGTGGAAAGGTTTCATTCCTGTCATGAGAAAATCCTTTTCTCTCGACAGGAATGAAAAACTTTCCACCTAGGTATGTAATATACTATTACTTTACATCCGATGATCATAGATGCAATTAGATTAAATTTCACGCAGGGGTAACATTTTTTTTCTATGTTTCTCGTATAGCTTTGATTCAAATTTCTCTTTTATATTCGGTATCCACTCGAGTAAATGTTCCCCAAAATTAAAGAATTTTACTATTTATTTTCTCCGCAAAATGAACCTAAACCAAACAACTATTACAGGACAGTCATACTGTGTTTGTTTATCTTTCAAACGGTATAAAGTGTTTATAGGTTTAATTAAAAATAGAAAGAATTCTATGGCGAATTCCATACCATTACGAGAGCATCTCATGGAAATATTAAAAATTTACAACCACAACGCAAAAATTATATTCTATTCTAAACATATGCGTCGCTCGCCCTTAAACTGATTGCTGTGTAAGATCTCGCGCCATTTTTTCGTGACTTTTAGGCTGGTTTCGAAATCATACTTCGATAGTTGATTGGACAGTTCAATTTCACGTAAATACAAGATTGCAGCGTTTGTTAAATTTGTGCTTATAACTTAATTCGGCCGAATTTCAGCCTTTCTCAATGAAATAGTAACCAAATTTTTGGTTTCAGGTGATTGCATAATCACACTCAATTCTTGTAAAAAATTTAGAATTATTCTACCAAGTAGTTTTGTTTTAAATATTTTATTAGGCCATCATTTTGTTTTGCCCTTTTCGATTCCTACCAAAATGTTACCAGTTCATTCTTATGTAACATTCGATAGAATTCTTTTAATAGAAGTATTTTATCAGTTTATTTTTAAACTGTAAAATACATTTTTAGAAATATTTATAATCAACAGCAAAAGTTATGGTACGAGCGGGGATCGAAGCCGCACCTCTGGATCACTAGTCCATCGCTCTAACCAATTCCGCTATCGTACCACTTTATTTAAGTAATTCGTTAGAACTTGTACATATTCAAACCCACCAGTATCATAACCATTATTGATCCTGCCAAATATTCTAACCTTATGGCGCGGCGTTCCTAACTGGACGTCAAATCTGACATTGCTATTAGGTACCGTCCATATTAGTAAATTTACAATTTTACGTTATACCCGTATAAGCCAAATTTTGAATAGAAGTATTTTATCAGTTTATTTTTAAACTGTAAAATATATTTTTAGAAATATTTATAATCAACAGCAAAAGTTATGCTACTGGTGGGTTTGAATATGTACAAGTTCTAACGAATTGCTTATCAGTGGTACAATAGCGCAATTGGTTAGAGTGATGGACTAGTATTCCAGAGGTGCGGATTCGATCCTCGCTGATACCATAACTTTTGCGGTTGATTATAAATATTTCTAAAAGTATTTTTTTAGTAATAATTTTTTATATATTTCATTAGACCGCCATTTTGGATTTTTACCAAAATGTTACTATTTCATCCCCAAATTACTCTTAATTGTTAAACAAAATTTGAAGTCAATCGCTATGCCCCGAACAGTTTGAAAGACAGATCGACGGAATTGAGAGAATATGTTTTTTGGCATCTAAGGACCCCGAAACGTGAAGATCTGAAAAAATCTCGGAGGATTAGTTAGTAAGAATCGAATTTTTCTTCACGTCGGAGGAGTTTCTTAATTTTTACTTCCCTCGTATTGAAATCGTAAAAAAATCTCTGATTTTTTCACGATTTCGATACAAGGGAAGTAAAAATTAAGAAAACCACCCTCAGAGATTTTTTGAGATCTTCACGTTTCAGGGTCCATAGATGTCTTCAAATTTTGGTCAACTATTAAGGGTCATATGGGGATGACATGGTAACATTTAGTAAAAATCCAATATGGCGACACAAAATGGCGGCCTATTGAAACGTTAAAAGAAATATTAAAAAACTATTAATCTCAAATTTTTCATTAGCATTGCATAGCTTAAAAACTACTTACCCGATTGACTTCAAATTTTGGTCAAAAATTATGGGCCAAATGGGGTAATATTTTGGTAAAAATCCAATTTGGCGTAATAATGTTAAAAAGTTGTTACTAAAAAAACTAATTTTCCAATTTATCTGAAATTTTGCTCCAAAATCAATCATTAGAAATGAACTGGTAACTTTTTGATATGAATCCAAGAAAGCAAAATAAAATACCAACAGAAGCAAAACCGACATTTGTGGTTAGCAAGAGAACATTTTCCTACTTTTGATTTTCTACTCTTGGCTTATGAGTTTCGCCACAGGTGGCTATATGCTGCTCCGTGGTAAATAGAGTATCAAGTTCGGCGAAGATTTCGGATGATCTCTTTGTAACCACAAATGTCGGTGTTGGTGACTCTGGTGTGATTTTGTGTATTCATTTTAACGCTAGGTGTGCTCGTCTTTCAACTAGTTGAGGAGCAACCCCGCAAAAGTGAACAGATCCACTTTTGACGAAAAATGAGTTAGGCATTGCATCTGGTAGAAATCGGTCGTCTCTCTAAGATCCCATCCAAAAATTCAGCCGAAAATAAACATATCCTTGTAAATCTATATGCTGAAATCCAACATTTCAACCAAAAAGTAACAAATCCATGAATTAATAATCCTCATTAATCCCAGTGTAAGTGACAAAAGGAAACAAATCCTTCCAATAGTTATGAAAGCAATGCCACAAATCACGCAAAAGTAAACAAATCCTGTAACACTTCAGAACTAGGAATAAAAATTCCTATTTTGTGCATGGCCCACAATCTCGTATGGGATATGAAAACTAACGATTGTTGCATAGTTCTTAATACGATTTTAACCAAAAAAACTATAATGTTGTTTAGCTATTTGTTCTTTGTTTATTGTTTATGGGGGATGAAAACTATCGCAGTAGTTGATGGTAATAGTGGGTCTTGAAAAAGGCTACGAAAACCTATTCAAAGGGAGCTCAAACGATGAACGAAAATATTTAAAGAAAAAGGTTATGTTTATTATGTTATACCCCATTCAAGAGTGAGTTCCGCATTATTGGCAAGTTATTTGTTTTGGAATTTGGATTGTTTTTGAGCAAAATCGGCTTAGGGGAAAACTGGGGGTTAATTGGTGAAAAATGGTATATTTTCCTAAAAATAATCATGTAATACGTCGCGTCGTATTGTATGTTTTCGGGTATACAGATCTTAATTATGAAATCTATTTGATGTTTTAGTTGAAAATAACGGGTTTGAAAAGTTAAATTTTAATACAAAATCGAGCAATATGTCTTTTCACGAATTGTCCAATATACAGATCCCAATTCAAGAATGTTTTGTGTGACAATTTATACAGTTACTTTAACTTATGCACAGTTTTTTCATGAAAAAGTGTTTTAAGTTAATTTCTATTCAGTTTATTAAATAAAAAAATGTTTCTGCTTAAAATAGTTCTTTTAATATTTGCCGGTCAAAACAGAACAAATCCAAACTAGGTCACGATATGCCAAAATTATTTAAATAAGACAGTTCCTAAGAAACCTACTCCTAAAAAAGATATAACTAAATGAGACTGCATGGAAAAATTCCATGCAATCTCCAAACTTCCAACTTTGCCGGGAGTTGTACGGAAATTCGGAAATATTGAAATAATTTAAGTAAAGCAGTCGCCAAGAAAATCTTGTTAGCAAATAGTCTAAATACGTACACATCGAAATAATGGTAGTGGGTACTGGTTAAGCTGCGCTTTCTGTTCTCCAAGGTCAGACGACGGAGTGTGCCTAGCCGTATGGAAGAAATGTACTCTTAAGGCACATAATTTGAAATCAATCCATTAAATAGTTTTTTCAGGCTGAATTTTAAAATATTTTATTGAGCCGCCATTTTGTTTCGTCATCTTGAATATTTACCAAAATGTTACCTGGTCATCCCCATATGAGCCTTAATTGTTGACCAAAATGACAGACCGACAGAATTGAGAAATTATGTTTTAACCTAAAGATCTGAAAAAATCTCGGAGGGCGATTTTTTTTCACGATTACAATACTTCCCTTTCACGAGGGAATTAAAAAAGTTTTATTACCTTTTATTTATCTGACCAAATTATTAAGATGTTATTTGTTCGTATCACATCACATCCTGTGACCGAAAAATACATTTTTATCCTCTGTTATCAAAGTTATTTTTGACTATTACTAAGGGAAAAAAGTTAATTATTTGAAAATTAAACTTAATAAAAAGAAAAGATATCGGATATCAAACCTTAATCACAAAATAAAATATACAATTTCGTTTTAAATTATTTTTACGGTTAATTCCAATTAAGTTCTTAAAAAATGTTAATAAATACGATCAAGATACCTACCTGCGACATTGCCTGTTGACCAGACCTAATAAAAACGAAATCAGAATAAGAGCGATTCAAAAAACAGGTTATCCCATAAGTAAACAGGACATTTCTTTTTCACGTCGGACACAAAAATGCTATATAAAACTGCATTATAGGGTTTCCTAGTTAATCTTGGTTTGGGGTGGGGATACAGTCCAAGAAATATGGCTTAGAACGAAAAAGGCATTATTGTTTTATACACCATACCACAAGAGGAAAAAATTTGTCGGTGTGTTTTTTTTCGGTGTTATAAAGAAATTATGAAAATTTGTTGCTAGGCAATTTCGCGAATAACTTTTTTACAAAATCACCAGCTATCAGGCGAGTGGTTTTGGTAAAACTTTCATGGCCCACGGGAGAGGGGGGGTGTACTCCTACCCGTTTTCAATACAGAATATAACCAGTTAAAAGATTTCGTCATATGAGATTTGTGTTAATAAAAAACCCTAGTAAAAATTGAGTTTGCAGAAAGTTTTGCTTAAAACATAATTCAATAAGACAATAAAAATTTTTCTCATGTGATTTATCTTACCTGTGAAATTTTACTTATTTCAAAAATTTTTTTAATTTTGAAATATGGTTAAGGAAAATGTTTTTTGATTTAAAAAAATACACTGAAAAATAGTCATTGGCGTAGATTTTTTTAATATATATATAGGGTGTTTCTGAATAAGTGTCCGATATATTACAGGGTGATTCCTCAAATATTTTTAAGGTAAAAAGTTAATATAAATGTGTAGTCTAAAATGGTTATTTTTGAGATACAGGGTGTCAAAGTTTTTTTATTTTTGTTTTTTCTGCATAATTTCCTAAATAATTCCGATTTCTGGATAAAAATTAGTACCTGGGGGTTTTTTGACATTAGAAACTTGAATTTGATCTAAATTTAGCTCTTACTTGTAGAGGACGCCACCCACATGTCTATTCTCACTTTCAAAGGCTCATAACTTTTTTATACGACGTTGTATTACATTTTTGGTCAAAATTGAATTTCACAATCATTTTTACGTGAAAAGGATATTTTTATTAGGAGTCGCTAGGAGCAACCGTTTTCGAGATATTTGGATTTGAAATAATCGATACATGTGACACTGAATGGCAAAATGTCAAATTTTTCTAATTCTAAATCTAAAGAATTATTTTTCAAGATATCCAAAATGCATTATGCGGGTTTCTGGACTTTAGAAATTTGAATTTGATCTTAATTTAGCTCTTTCTTGTAGGGGGCGCCACCATCATGTATTTTTTCACTTTCAAAGGCTCATAACTTTTTTATATACCATTTTGTATTACATTTTTGGTAAAAAAAAAGAATTTCTCAATCATTTTTGCGTTATTCTTAACGTAAAAATCTTTACTGTTTCTCGAGATTTGTTTATTTTCTATGAGAATTATATGAAACAATATCATGGAGTAATAATTTTTTTAATCATCATAAACATTTCAGACGATGATTTATAAAAAACAACAAACAATAAAATAATAGATTTGTTTAATCACAACAATTGTTGGAAATGCCACCTCCTGCCAAAATGCATGCATCCAACCTTCTTCTCACCGATTCGTGCACCCTTTGAAGAATCTCCGGAGTATTTCTTATCATTTGACAGGAATCTTTTATGCTATCACTTAGTTGTTCTTCATTTTGAATCGGAGTTTGGTAAACGAGGATCTTAAGATAACCCCAAAGGAAATAATCCAGGCAGTTAAGGTCTAGTGATCTAGGATGCTATAGATGAGGCCCTCCTCTCAGCCTATCCAGCGATTATTGAAAGTTTGATTTAAAAATTATCGCGCTTGAATGCTAAAATGTGCTACTGCACGGTCATGCATAAACCACATTTGATTTCGAAGTAAAAGTGGCACGTTTTCATCAAAACGGGCAAATGTTCTTCGAGAAATTGACGATACCTATCACCGTTTAACCTTCCCGGAAGGAAGAATGACCTATTAGACAATGTCCCAGAACTCCAACCCACAAGTTAACGGAGAAAATACGATTCTTCTATTACATGGAGGTTTTCCTCTGACCATAAATGCTTATTATTGCTTGCTTCGTCCGTGAACAGGATTTGATTGCCAAATAGAGGATTTTGAATTAGGCATTGCAGAAACTAACGACAGAAGTCGATACGAATTGGAAAGTCACGAAAGAGAAGTTCTTGAATCTGAACGTGGTAGAGATAAAACAAATTATCAACTAAAATTCTCCCAACCAAGAACATGAGAAATGTTTAATGTTAGCGATATTTTTCTGGTACTTGTTTCCGAATGTTCTTCTACCAGATTAAGAACTGCTTCCTTGGTGTCTGGAGTTCTTACCGTCCGATGTATACCGGAGAGGTAAGCGGCTTTCTTAAAAGTTCCTGTTTCCCTCAACTGCACGGGGATCCTTGAAAATGTTTTTGAAGTATGAGTCCTGCGATTTGGATAACGCTCTTGGTACAAACGTCTATATATATATATATATATATATATATATATATATATATATATATATATATATATATATATATATATATATATATATATATATATATATATATATATATATATATATATATATATATATATATATATATATATATATATATATATATATATATATATATATATATATATATATATATATATATATATATATATATATATATATATATATATATATATATATATATATATATATAATATATATATATATATATATATATATATATATATATATATATATATATATATATATATATATATATATATATATATATATATATATATATATATATATATATATATATATATATATATATATATATATATATATATATATATATATATATATATATATATATATATATATATATATATATATATATATATATATATATATATATATATATATATATATATATATATATATATATATATATATATATATATATATATATATATATATATATATATATATATATATATATATATATATATATATATATATATATATATATATATATATATATATATATATATATATATATATATATATATATATATATATATATATATATATATATATATATATATATATATATATATATATATATATATATATATATATATATATATATATATATATATATATATATATATATATATATATATATATATATATATATATATATATATATATATATATATATATATATATATATATATATATATATATATATATATATATATATATATATATATATATATATATATATATATATATATATATATATATATATATATATATATATATATATATATATATATATATATATATATATATATATATATAATATATATATATATATATATATATATATATATATATATATATATATATATATATATATATATATATATATATATATATATATATATATATATATATATATATATATATATATATATATATATATATATATATATATATATATATATATATATATATATATATATATATATATATATATATATATATATATATATATATATATATATATATATATATATATATATATATATATATATATATATATATATATATATATATATATATATATATATATATATATATATATATATATATATATATATATATATATATATATATATATATATATATATATATATATATATATATATATATATATATATATATATATATATATATATATATATATATATATATATATATATATATATATATATATATATATATATATATATATATATATATATATATATATATATATATATATATATATATATATATATATATATATATATATATATATATATATATATATATATATATATATATATATATATATATATATATATATATATATATATATATATATATATATATATATATATATATATATATATATATATATATATATATATATATATATATATATATATATATATATATATATATATATATATATATATATATATATATATATATATAATATATATATATATATATATATATATATATATATATATATATATATATATATATATATATATATATATATATATATAAATATACAGGGTGATTCACGTTGAGTGTCCTATTAAAAGTTCTGGAGAACTATAAAAGGGATTTTTTTAAATTCGGCATACGGACATAATAGGTAACAATCTATATTTTAAAAATAATTTCGCAA
>JAUTXW010004681.1:0-123245 GCA_030620095.1 Kuschelorhynchus macadamiae
TTAGACACTAAGTTGTTTAAAAGAAAAGGAAAACAATCAAAACATATTATACAAATTCTAACGCCGTTGCCCCACTTATGCCACTCTTACTTCACCACCATCAATGTAGTAACATTATTCACAATCGTCATCTACTATAGACGCTGGTGCAGAAATCCTGTATATTACAGGAGTTCTCACATCTTATAACATAGATAATTCTCAGTGTTTTTCAAATATGACTTACTGATTTTCATAACTTCAACAAAGACAAGAACATGTAAATGTTTGCTTGAGTTTATCTTTAATACTAATTTGTTTTAAAGTATGTTGTACTTTATTAAGAATAATATATTTTTCATAACTTGATATAATACTTTAATGTCACATTCCATGCTTTGAACACCTACGGCACAATTTTGGAAATGACTTGGGGAGATATTTTGAAATGATAATTTAAATTTGGTAACTATTTGCTCTTGCTAAAAATCGTAGCGTCACAGCTGGAATTGCTGTTCGCCATTTTGTGTGTTCCTTTGAGATGTATGGTGAATTCTGTCCAGTAGAGTACTGAAATCTGACAAGGACATCCGACAAAAGTTATCAAACTGACCCGATAGCTGTTTTAATAAATCTGCAAGCAAATCAACTCCATCATATCCAAAAAGAGAATGTTTTACTTTACTGTTCCTTATTAAAGTCAAAATTTCTCACAAATTTATATTTATTTATTTTATTTATTTTATTTATTTTATTTATTTTATTTATTTTATTTAATTTATTTAATTTATTTTATTTATTTTATTTATTTTATTTATTTATTTATTTTATTTATTTTATTTATTTTATTTATTTTATTTATTTTATTTATTTTATTTATTTTATTTATTTTATTTATTTTATTTATTTTATTTATTTTATTTATTTTATTTATTTTATTTATTTTATTTATTTTATTTATTTTTTATTTTATTTATTTTATTTATTTTACTTATTTTATTTATTTTATTTATTTTATTTATTTTATTTATTTTATTTATTTTATTTATTTTATTTATTTTATTTATTTTATTTATTTTATTTATTTTATTTATTTTATTTATTTTATTTATTTTTTTATTTTATTTATTTTATTTATTTTATTTATTTTATTTATTTTATTTATTTTATTTATTTTATTTATTTTATTTATTTTATTTATTTTATTTATTTTATTTAATTTTATTTATTTTTTTATTTTATTTATTTTATTTATTTTATTTATTTTATTTATTTTATTTATTTTATTTATTTTATTTATTTTAGATATATGGAATATGGAATATGGAATATGGATAGACTGGATAGAAAAATAAAATTATGTGTCGAATTATTGCAGTAATGACTACTGGCTCATCACAAAGTAGCGGGTGTAGCGGCAGTGAGGACGTATTCATAAAAACACGAAAGAAAAAGGCCAAGATAGAGCATTATGAAGAGGTTGTAATGAGATTTTTCAATGAAAAGTTAATAATAATAATTTTAATATTAGCATTTGATGCAAAATTATTCTGTTGTATAGGAATTCCCCTTTCCATCAAAAGTATTTGCTTAAACCTACCATCTTTATCCTTTACTTGGTAGAGAATATTACAATCGTGCATTTTCATGGGCTCCTAATTAGCATCTAAAACAACTTGGGTTATTTCGTAAACCGACATTTCAGAGCATAAATTTTTATATACAATTCAATGAAAATAATACCTAAATTAATAGGTTAATTGTTGTTTCTTGGTTTTTGGTGCGAATAAATTTAAAGAGGGTAAACAAACAAAAGCAGTGCAGTTTGAATGAATTGTTTGGAACTTGCTCGATGCAAACACGCATTTTCATGTTTCGCGCTTACTCGATGCCTGTTCGAATTTTCAGAGAGCAAGTTCCCTTTTAAAACTGCACTTGCATTTTGCCAATTCACATTTGCTTCGCGAAAGCGCGGGGTAGAAGAATTCGCTATTACAAACAAAAAGAAATGATATTGCTTTTTGCCTAAAAAGAGTGGATGGTTTTAAGTCCGTATTAAGTCAAAAAAGAGACGACTTTGGCCTATTTTGGGAGAAAACGGTGACGTTAAATGTAGAGCCACAAGCCAATCGTCTTCGAACAGACAAAGTCCCACTTCAACACAATGTTCAAACATCGTACAGACGCCTCTTTTATGAAATAATCGATCAAATTCAGCAACACATAAACTATAGATTTAACGGTTTAAATGATTTTAAATTCCTCGAGCTCTGCAATTTTGATGCATTTAAAGGAAAAACTTTTCCAGAAGATGCGTTTAAATCTCTTTTTCTTCATTATGGCCAGTTCTTCGACAGAGTGTTACTGCGATCTGAACTAAAAGTGATATACGAAACTGATGACATTAGCGCAAAAAATAACGCTAAGGAACTAATGCAATTTTTAAAAGATAAGGAGCTGGAATATGCCTACACCGAAGTGTCGAAATTATGTGAATTAGTATTGACAATACCTGCCACAAGTTCATCAGTAGAACGCAATTTTTCAACACTTAAACGTAAAAAAAATTCATGAGAAATTCAACGGGACAGGAGAGACTTTCGCATACATCGCTGTTGTCCATTGAAAATAAACTTCTCCAAAATATGTCGGAGCATCGACGTTTTTATGATGACGTCATTGACGAATTTGCAAAAAATGATCGAAGAATTGAATAACATTACAAATAGGTAAGTTTCTAAAAATTGCTTCTCTTTCTTAAAATTTCAACGCACGCCCCTGCTAACAACATCTAACTAAAATATTCTATTTACTAAACTTAAGTTACTTCAATAAATAATTAATTATTGTATTTAATACAAAGTGTATTTCGAATGTGAAACCAAACCTGGACAGGCTGTATACTTTAAAAAGGGCACATATAAGTGATTAGTTCTATGCCCGTACAAACGTTATACATTTATTTTGTTGATTTATTCGCCCCATTCTAAGAGGACACGCCCCACAGTTTGAGAACCGCTGCTTTACACTCTGTTAATGAAAATACGATTGTTACGACACTCGTCAAGGATAATTATGATATTAGTGTAATTTATTACATCTGACCAAATTCACAATAGCAATTTATTGTTGACGATTTTCAACAGCGAAAGCTCACTTTTACCTTTAATTAGACATTTGGTATGTATGCAAGTTTCTAATATAAAAGTGGCGAAAACAATTGAACACACAATGTGTGGTAAATTAATGGTAATGTCTTCAATAGAAAATAGAATACCAAATTCCACCACTGGAAATCTTTGTAATAAACCTAAATAACAAGTAGAATGCTAAATTACCGTTTCGTTTCAACAAATGTATTTTAGCTGAAGTTTTATTACTAACTGATTCTCATGTTCCTGTACCAAATTGTGTTTTATCTGCGTCGAAATAAATTTAGTTTCAATTATTAACACTAGTGAAATAAAATACTAACAATAAAGGGATATACGTTATTGCAGTGAAGTGAAGAAGACAAAAAACCTAGTAAAAAAATCTATATCTGCTTCTAAGTCACTATAATGGCGATATAAATTCTGGTTTTATTAATTCGTTATACCAAAAAAAAACCAAACAAGTTAAAAACATTGATCATCGTACACTTACAATATTAATAATTAGTAACACTTATTTTTATCTTTGGTAATCCTAAAGGCTTAGGCCCACAGAATCTTGTCATAATGTATTAGTGATAAACATACCCCATTTAAGAAAGAAAATGCGACGCTAGACTATTATTAAAATAGATCAGGAATATGTTTGATTTGATTTTTATTGGTAAAGTTTACAATAATAATGTTTTTACAAGTTATGCAGTAATGTACATATATCTAATTCATGTGGAATAGAACTATTGGTTTAACTATTATTACTGATATATAAGGTAAATGACCCAGTTTTCGGCACTGTCCCAGTGATCGTCAATTTGGCTGGTTTTTATTAAAAATTAAGCTTTTGGCAACAAAACGCCAATGTGTTTTAATACTTATAAATGTGGTGACATCTAACGCAACTCCAGGTAATTTTGTGTCGCGCCATGACAGTTTTATCATAAAATCGCGGGAACTTTACTGTGCACGTGTTTCCAACAAACCTCGTTTTATACTGTCTTTAAGATAAACATTAAGGTAAGTGAATTATTTTAAATCTTTCTACTTTGGTAGTATACTGTGGTACATCTAAGTTAAGTGTTTTAGGAGGTTCATATATGTTTAATTTTTATTGTTTAGAGCCATTTATAGGTTAGAAAGTGTTAGAAATTAAAATTTTTGTAGTGACGATTACTGGTACAATAAAAAGCCGATGTGCACCAGTATTCGTCATGTGTGACGAACACTGGGACTGGCACTACTGTTTAAAAACCGTTTGTATATTTTCATTTGGCAATTGTTTTTATTTGTTAAACGTTTATATGCATTCATTTTATATAAAAGAATCCGTGTACCAGTGACCGTCATATCAGAATTAGGTAGTTTAACCTGTTGGGGGGCCTTTCAATATAGTGACGATTACTGGTCCTAAAGGTGACGATAACTGGGTATTTTATATTATAGATGAGTCGTTTCAATTATCCAGAAAAAGAAATGGAAAAGGCCATTGAGGTCGTTAAAAGTGGGTCACCTATTGCCACAGCAGCTAAACTTTTTAAGGTACCACGGATGACGCTTTCAGATAAATGCAAAGGTAAAACTCCCCTTAAAAGGAAAATGGGTCCATCGTCCATTCTTTCTGAAAGTGAGGAGTTAGTTTTGGTCAAATGGATTTGTCATTTAGGTAGCAGAGGATTTCCTGTTACCTGCACTCAGCTGCTGGATAGTGTACAAATGCTACTTAAAGCAGACAAAAAGGAAACTCCTTTTGTTAATAATCGACCAGGGCGGCATTGGCTAGAAGCCTTTCAAAAAAGACATCCTGAAATAAGTTTGAGGGTTTCACAAAATTTAACAAAAACTCGGGCGTCTGTCTCGGAAATAGCTGTAAGGCGGTGGTTTGGGGAGATCACGGAGTATTTTATCGACAATAATTTATTAGATGTCTGCAACGATCCATCACGTGTGTTTAACTGCGACGAAACCGCATTTTTCTTGAGCCCTGGCAACAATCATGTTTTGGTAAAGAAGGGTCAAAAATCAATTCATGTTGTTACAAATTCAGATGAAAAAGAAAATATAACGACTCTTGTTATGGGAAATGCAAAAGGTGACCTCGCTCCAGCAATGGTAGTGGTTAATCTCAAGAGAATTCCTAAGTCCCTGGTATCTTCCATGCCTCCATCTTGGGCTATCGGTCGGTCAGATAACGGATGGATGACCGGACAAACATTCTTTGAATATATAGCTAATGTTTTCCATCCGTGGTTGGTACAGAATAACGTAAACTTACCCGTAATTCTCTATCTCGATGGTCACGCCTCCCATTTAACATTACCGCTAAGTCAATTTTGTACGGAAAACGGGATAGAAATTGTTGCATTATACCCAAACTCTACTCATTTTCTACAACCCATGGACGTAGCAGTCTTCCATCCTCTAAAGGTTGCCTGGAAAAAAGAATATAGAAAACGCCGGTGTCCGCTTGAATCGCGATAACTTCGCCTTACTTCTTCACAAAGTTTTGGAAAACAGCGTTAAACCAGATATGTTAAAAAATGGTTTTAGAGCATGTGGGCTCCTTCCATTGAATCCCGATGCTATAGAATATTTTAAAATAAATTCTAAAGTAGATAATGATGCCCTAAAAACTACTGATGGCGAAAGCAATCTAGAGGCAACAAAGAATCATTTAAAGTTTATTGAATCTTTAATACCAGAGGAGAAGCTCAATTTATTTAAAGAGTCTGGACCAATATGGTTGCACGAGGTAGAGTTTACTGAATTGTTTAAGCTTTGGCATCAGATTAAAGAGAACATTTATCAAATAGAAGCAGAAACCTTACCACAAAGAGTAGAAGCAGAATCTTTAATCGACAATGAAATAATAATTGACGATATAATTGAAGACTTAATACCGGAAAACGAAACACTTGACTTTGTTGTAGGCGATGGAGGTATATTATTGGCAGTCAACAATGACGGTATAGTATACTTTTTTTGTTTGGTCAATCTTTGCTTTATATTCATAAATCCTAATTCATTTTCAGATCCTGAACTTAGTCAAACCGATGCGACAATTAACGAACCATACAATGAGAGTGACCAAAGAGGTAAAATAATGATTGTCTTTTAAGTATACAGAAGTAATTTTATCTTTCATATTTATCGTAGATATTCCAAGTAGCAGTTCTAAAATACATATTATAAGCAATGAAGTTATCCAAAAAGCTTTTAAAGCAGATCAAACAATTCCAGGACTAGTTCAAGGGTCTGCTTCGCATGAAGCATTTTCGTCCACAGAACATTCTGATATTCTGTGCGAATCAGCAGTAATTAATGATTCAAATGATCTTTTTCAGAGTGGTATACTTATATTTTATACAAATTAATATGACATTATAAAGGTATTCTGCTTTTAGTTCTTCCGTTGGACAGTCCTAGAAAATGTCTAAGCGATCCAGAAATAGAAAATGATAGCCCTAAATCAAAACAAATTTTTTCGTTAGCAAGCAGATATATCAATGTCAGGATGCACTGCAGGTTCTGAGGGGACGTTTACAGTAGTCCCATCCGAGATAGGCTCTTTACCAGGTAGGTAGTTCTTTACAAAAAAAAACAATTTCTTACTGGTATCATATATTATTTACATGTTATTTTATCAAATATTTTATAGTGCACCCGTTTGATGCATCACTGTCTGAATCTAACGAACCTAGCTCTAGAGATTGTCCAACCTTATTCAAAATAGAAGATCAAGACAATGTAAATTTTCGGAGACCTATTTTATCGGCAACACCAGTCCAACAAAACACAAATAAAGCCGAGAGTGAAGTAGACAAAAAATCTGAGGAAAACATTTCAGTGGTTTCGCCTTTGACTCCATCAACTCTAAGTGGTAATTGCGAAAATATTACTTAATACTTTTTACTTTAACACATTTTATATGTGGTTTAACTTTATTTGGTAATGAAAATTTAATTATGTTTTAGATCTTCAAATGAATATTTCGATGTCTGAATCTAAGGAATCAACTCAATGCCCCATAAACGCTTTGAAGAAAGATGAAAGCAAAGTGCTGACTGCAGAAAACAAAAACTCATGTGAAACAAAGGATATTCCATCCGACATACCATCTCCATTTAAAAATAGCCTGTTTTGGCCAGAGACACCAAAGGTGGCTGTCAAAATGAAGGAGAAAATACCGTCTGTGGCTACTTCCAAAAACTGGCAAGAATACTATAGGAAAAAACAAAATAAAAAACTGGAAATCGAGAAACAGGTTCAAGAAAGAAAAAGGAAAAGATCGGAAATGCAAGAATTAAAGAAAAAGACGCAGAAGGTTAAAAAAATTATGAGAAAACCGCTACAAATAATAAATGAGGAAAAACCTCATATATCAGATCCAAACAATAATTCTTGGTTCTGCCATATATGCGAAGAAGAGTGCCAAGAAGACATGATAAAATGTCAGACGTGCCTCAAGTGGATGCACGAGAAATGTGCGAAGGTTACAAAAAAAAAACAAAAAGGTTCACTTTTGTATAAATAATAAATAAATATTTTTTTAAAAAATTTGTTAACGTCCTTTTCTACGTGACGAATACTAATGCATTATGGTGACGATAACTGGGACATCCTTAGTTTTTGCCTGACGAATACTGGTACATTTTTCCAAAAAAACTAAATATTAATAAAAAAATTATTTTAGTATAAATACTGCATATCTAAAACCAGAAATACTAAGAAAATACATTCAACTAGCCATAAAAAAAATTTTTGTCCCCAAAAAAAATTTTTTAACATAGATATTAAATTTCAAATGGCTGTCTTGCTCTTAACATGACGAATACTGGGACATTTACCTTAGCATGTATAAATAATAAAATTCAAAAGAACACAAGTGGGTGTTTTAAATATTAAACACAACTCTACAGCTACAATTAAGATAATAAACAAAAAACTTTCGTCTAGTTAAAAACTTTACAGAGTAAACAAAGCAAAAGTTAAAATGATTATATACAACAAACGGTATTCTACGTCAAGGGACCAGATCGACAAAACTACTGTTAAGATACTCCCCTGCTGAATAAAAACATTTACGAATTAGAAAGTGTTTTATTGTATTTTTAAATTCAGCCATTTCCAACTCTCGGATCTCTCTCTGGGAGAACATTAAAAAAGTAGACACCATAATGGTCTGTACCCCGTTTGGTTCTGGCAAGTCTGCAAAAATCGGGCACCAAATTACCGTTGTTTCTGGTGGAGTAGCTATAATAATGATTGAGAGCTGCAAAAGATGAAATGTTTGATAGTGAAACCAATTTAGTCAGATTTCTTATAAGGAAAATCACCTTTGACAGTTTATTACCCAACTGGACAACATGCTCCTCCCATGTCAATTTTGCATCAAGAGTCACACCCAGAAATTTCACATGAGGGTCATGCCGAAAATTTGTGTTCCCTGGTCTTAGGGATAAGTTAACATTGTTCGTTTTGCTATTACTAAGGCTCAGATGATTTGCAAGAAACCATTGCTGATAAGTTAACATTGTTGGGTTGTTTTGCTATTATTAAGGCTCTAGATAATCTGTGCTTGTGCCTTTGTTTTTTTGAATAACTTTTGCGATCCTCAAATTTGAGAAACACATATGCAATGATTTATTGAATTGCTAAACATAACAATCCTTACTTTGGCTGTTTTTTAAATTACATATAATATCTAACACATAACATATAATCTGACATTGATATAGCATACCAACTTAAAGAGAAAACATTTAGACTGTCAGGAACTCTTAGGATCTCTCATTTACATTCAGACGATCGTCATTCATCGTGTTTAATGTATTATAACCGTTATACACAAAGGACCACTCACACCGTTTATGGAAAATGGTTTTCGGCTAAATTTTATATTTTTTCGATATAATCAAAGATCTATTATAGCTTACGCTATAGATAACTCATTTAAATGGGACGCCTTGAATCGAACTGAGGACATCAATGCCCACCGAAACTGTCTAATTTCGTGCGGTAACCCCTGGAGTCGCGAACGGAAACGACACGCGGCATTTCCAATCACTAAAATATTTGAAGAGATCTTCCAGTTAAAAGAGATGGCGTGAAATTGGTGAATTTGGCGGTTAATCCTTAGAGTTGAAATTTGATATAAGTTAGCTTGAAAAGTTTTTAGGAGTAAGTATACGCCTCAATAGAAAACAAACTTATTCCTACAAAAACCTGAATAACTAAATCAAAGAAATAATACTAAATATTTTAATTAAAAAGCGGCTTTAAACCTATTAACTTGTACAGGAAGAGGGATATTTTTTGGTTTTTGTAATACTTGTATGTACAGGGTGCGTTATTATATTATGACACCCACCTAATTTTGGTTATTTATTAACAAAGATAACCGCAAAAAAGTGTTAACATAAAATGTGTAGGATAAGAATTAGGTTTTTTTTAATGGAATACTTATATTGTTTACTTTTATGAAAGGCCATTCTCTACTGATTTCAAAAATATATGATTTGATTATATTGGCACAAAGCGTTTATTAATTATTTTAGTTTAACTGCAAACATTACTTGTGATATAAGTCTAAGGTAATATTATAATATAAAGCAAAACTTGTTATAGTTAAATCAAAATAATTGCAAAACTCGCTACGCCAAAGTATTAAAACTATATATTGTTGAAATCGGAAAAAAAAAGCATTCATAAAAATTATAAAAATACAGGGTGTTTACGTATTTCGTTATATTTTTTAGGGCATATAGACAGACATACCATAGTCGTTTGTTTTTTTCATAACGGATTCTGGGGATTTGAAAGAAACCCTAAAGCTTATATATTTACACTTTTTTTCTATCTTCGTTAATAAACCCTATAGGAAGGAATCAAATATAATGACTCACCCTGTATATTTTTGAAACTAGTCAAAAATTAATTTTCACTTTTTTTAAACTAGGTAATCAAAAAGAAGCTAAATACTTTCTTCTTACTAAACACATCGTAAATAAGATTTTTTTTCATAATCAACAGAATTTGGCGGAAACAATACAAATAGCAAAATAGTTGTTTTTGTAACGAGTAACTAAAATCTTTTTTTTTTGGACGAATCGTTGCCGTTTCCAGAGGTTAATATAGCTTAATAAAGGTTAATATAGCCACCATAGAAAAATATGTAGATCGGGGATAGCCGCAAATTATCTTTAGCAAAAGTCTACGATCGCTACTCTCGTCTGGCGGCTTCCTCAACACACTTGGCAACATTGCGCGGTAATTTTTCGGATTGATGGATTTTCAAAGGTGAGGTTCACCGGGTTCCGGGTATTATCCGTTGTAACAAAACGACATACAATATGATACAAATACACATTAAAATTTTTAAAATTAAAAGCAACTAGAAAAGAATTAATATCACTGGCCGACAAGATTTTTCTAACGCGGGCCAGCTCATTATTTTCACGATGAAAATACCTCCTCAATAATAAAAATAATATTCGGAAAGCTCTAATACCTTTCCATTTTTTAATAGCCTAATTAGAACCTTTTATATTGTCGGGTAAACAATCTTATTGTGGAGCGGCTAAAATGGGTCCATTTTACAACGGAAAAATTACCTAGACTGGGTTGTTTACAACATTAGACATAAAATAAACGTTAAACATCACTCTTCTGTTGAGTTTCGAATTGAGTGGTTCTCTGTGTATCGAAAAGCAAGTGTATGTGAAGACGAGAATGTCGAGTCAAAAGCGCCGAAGTTGCAAAATTTCTCCTGACAGATCTTGTTATATTGGTGGAGAATTTCTGATGAAATCACAAACCAGGCCATTTTCCGAAAATGTAAAAAAGCCTACTTTAAATATTTTGGTGTGTTAATTGGGGATCAAGATAAGCGGTGGGCTACCCATGTGTGCTATGTTAGTTGTAGTGTATCATTGGTGCAGTGGATGAAGGGAAAGAGAAAAAGTATGTCTTTTGCAGTTCCAATGGTATGGTGAGAACCCACCAATGATTCTGACGATTGTTATTTTTGCCTAACAAAGACTGAAGGTTATTCCAAAAAGTGAAAGCTCACTATAGAATATCCAAATTTGCAATCTGCCATGCGACCTGTTCCTCATAATGCAAATTTGCCAGTGCCGATTGCGCCTTTAAATCGGCAAGCTATTGATTTGGGAGATAATGGAGATAACGCATCATCAGGCAGTTCAGAAGAACAGTGCATCGATCCCACTTTTACCACAGGTCCCAGTTCCGGCGAGCCACATTTAATTGTTCAAAGTGAATTAAATGATTTAGTACGTGATTTGGGGTTATCCAAGCAACAGTCAGAACTTCTGGGGAATGGAACTTATTAGCCAAAGAAACCAAAATTACGAATTTCAGAAAAAGAAATGCTACGTTTTCTGAATTCTACAGTATGGAAAATTCGTTGTGCGCGTGTACTGATATAGACAGTTTAATGCAGGAACTTGATATTGAACAGTATAACTTAAAAGCTGTGTTATTGCATAATGGAAATTTAAAACCCTCTATACCAGTTGCCCATTCAGTTGCAATGAAAGAAAATTATGAAAATATGCGCACGATTTTGGAGAAAATAAACTACAATAGGTATAAATGGCAGATATGTGCATAGGAACATAAAAGTTATAGCGATTTTAGTGGGACTTCAGGGGGGATTTACAAAATATTGCTGTTTTCTTTGTTTATGGGACAGTCGTGCGATAAATCAGCATTATGTAACAAACATTTGGCCAGAAAGAAGCGAATTTAAACCGGGATCTCAAAATGTTAAATTTATACCTCTTGTTGATCCCAAAAATGTCCTTTTGCCTCCTCTTCCCATTAAACTTGGGCTGATAAAAAACATTGTGAAGGATTTGAATACAGATGGTGATGGATTTAAATACCTAAGACAAGTCTTTCCCCAGTTAAGTGATGCCAAATTAAAAGAAGACATTTTTATTGGGCCACAAATCAGAAAATTGCTGGACGATGTCAATTTTACGGAAAAGCTTACCAGGCAGGAACTCAGAGCATGGAATTGATTTGTTAATGTAGTAAGAGGATTTTTAAGCAACAATGTGGATGAAAATTATGAACAATTAGCTAATAAACTCTTAGATGCCTACAAAGCGCTTGGTGCCAGAATGTCATTAAAAATTCATTCCTCCATTCCCATCTGTCATTTTTTCCTAAAAATTTGGGAGCTGTTAGTGACGAGCATGGTGACTACTGTTGGTTTTTGAAAAGAGAAGATATGACTCCTCATAAACGGAAAAAATAAAGTTTAGTTAGTGTTTTAAGTTAATATTTTTCTCATTTGCTTTTCTCTTAGATTTATGGTATGTTTAATAGGCGAAAACTGTAAACATAGTCAATAAACAGGGTTAAGAGTTTTCTGAAATCATTTTTTCTATAGATATTAAGTATCGTAACATTCGATATGGTTCTACAACTCTAACAAGAAAACCCTACGTGCTACAACTTTCTATTTATCATTTCCGTATTTGGATAGGTCCATTCTATTAGATTATGCTATTCTGATTTGTGTTACAACAAAAAAAAATTTTTTGTCGGCCAGTGTATTTAAAATTGGAAGATTATCATGGAGGAATCTTAGTTGCTCTCCATTTTCTAACAATAGCCCCTTTCTTCTTAACTCAAAAACGCTTCAGAGAATAAGGGTTCGCTGAATTGTACTTGGAGAAGCCCATAAATATTTCCTAGAAACCGAAACTAAATTTGAAAATTCTCATTTGTTTGCGAGCCTTTAACCAAACGGAAATGTTTTTCTGCAAATCACATTCAATTTTAAATAATACTGAATTTTACTTTTTAATTTTTCTCTGACCGGGCTTTTTTCTACTTCTTTAGATGTAGTTCCTGAACATGATGCTGCTATCTGAGAACCTATCCCAAAAGGATTTGCCTAAGCCAGTTCTTAATTTTACTTTAAAAGGGGCAAGTAAATGACTTAATGGCTCATCATCATTATTTATATCACTACTCTCACTTTCATTTACAATTTCCAAATTTGTATTTACACATGAACAACTACCAAGGGGATACATTTCTTTAGCTTCAGTTTGCATATTTTTTCTATCATTACTTAGTAATCTCAAGAAGATGTATAAACTATCTTGCGGTATAGTATTTCTTATATCGGCAGTAAAAAATATATTTTTAAAGTTGAAATTTTATAGTTATTATTGCGTTGGAATTTGAAAAAAAAATTTTCAATGCAGACAATTAATGCATTCTTCCTCCTTTCGACGCCATATGCTGTATATTCTAAAATATGTTCCTATAGTAATTTTACAGTAGGTACTTTTACAGTATGTATTACTGAAATCAAAACTGAACTTTAAAGTGCTTAACGTGTACGCGGTACCGGGCTTTTTCAAAAAATCGTTTCCGCTACTATATACTAAATATGTTGAAAAAACTAATTTGATGTCATCCTGTTTTCTCCTTGTAGTTTATATGAGATTTGGACAAACAACACGTATTTTAAAAACTGGCCATAGCATTAGATTGTGTCCATGAGAATTTTTGATTAGGACATCGGGAAGTGCATTATGTCAAAAAATTAGAGAAAATAGTCGAAGGCCATTTTTGATAAACGGTGTAAGGTGTACTTTTACTATTCATCAACATTTCATTAGGTTGTTGGTACCTTAGAACGTCGTAGATTAAGATAAAAAACTAATTTATTTTAAAAATATAATTGTAAAAAATACACTATAGACAGACCAATATGTACCACAGAAAAAAAAAGAGAAATTAAGGAATTAAATATGTTTTTAAAATTGTTATTTCGTGTAAATTTCACAGCTTACTCGAAAAAAGTTATAAAACAAAGGCTAGTTTTAGACAAGGCCCATTAACTCTAAGGTTACCTCGATAAGCAGCTATCGGGCGAAGGTGAAGCGAGGGTGAGACGGAGGCCGTCTGGTCGACTGACGACCCGATCTGACGAGGCGGCTAGTTTATTCGCTTATTCAGCTTGACGTTTTCGTTGCGATAGTTGTCGGTTGTGTTTTTTCAGAGTATTTTTTGAGATATTTAAACAGTTAAATAATTGTGTTTACTACAAATAGTATGCCTATAGTTAATAAAATATGAAAAATACTTATAATATACATAAGGTGACCCCATAGCGTGTTCTCGGTTGATATCTTGGCACCTGTTAGAAATAGAGAAGAAATGTTTGGTAGACTATTAAAAACTAAATCAGGAAAGTGCATGTGTTCTAATTTGAACCGTTTAGTTTAGACTCTACAGCTGTTCAAAATTGAAAATCCACAATTAAATTTAGGCCTCTGGACATATTTAATATATGAAAAAGTATTTAAGTAGGTGTTTAAGCCATCCTATATACTAAATTTATGTTTAAATTTTTCTAACCATTATTACCAAAACCGAGAACACACTACTGGGACACCTTGTATAAAAAACTGTACATTTTCTAAAGTTATTCAACTATTTGTTATGTTAAAACTTTTTACAAGAATATTTTTTTAAGACTTTAAAAATACATCATATTTTTCCAAATACGATGCGAACTTTTTGAAATGCACTTAGCAGAAAAACGGGGTTAAAATTTGAATCAACATCCCTAAACATAAGTTCAAAATTATAATAACTTATATCTTAAAGGCTGCATTTTATTGTAACAAAAAAGTTTCAATTTTGAACAAAAGAGATTAATATATGTAATTAAACGCAGACAGAAGAGATATGGACAATGCCGTGCTAAAGCAACCCGGTCGCCGAGTGACGTAGATCGCTCACACCGACATGAGATTGGTCAAGATCGCTCGAGGCAACCTATAAAGTTTAGATACATACCAAGTAAAGACAACGGAAGTCCAACAAGTACCTTTTAATTTCAAGTATATCAAGTTTTAAAAATCAACCTTCCAGAATCTTCATACACGGTGTTTTAAGAAACGTGTGCCGCCTCTCGTGGGAAGATTCCTCACCTAACAATAAAACTGAAAGTCGAAATCAACATCTGTGTAACGCTGTTCGGTGACGGTTTCTGTTTATCTGGATATCTATCAGCAAATATCTGGCATGTTCTTGTTAAAACTCTGTTAGATTGCCCATAGATAATAAAGAAATTGAAATAATCCTCGTGTGTGTAATTTAATCGCCCCGGCATGATTATTAGTTTAATAATTATAATAATTACTATAATAAATAAATAATATTTTAGTAGGTAATTGTCAAACGACAACAAATATTACGCGTCTATAGTAACCAATTGGTTTTGTTCTCGTCAGGCTTCCCCATCATGGCCAACTAACAAGAAAACTTAGAAGCCGTCTGGTATTATTAGAATAAAAAATGTTAAATCGTCAATAACTCAAAAACTACAAATTTTTGGAATAGACAACTTTATAACCGAATTTCAACAAAATATTTTATTGGCTCTCGGAGATATATATATATATATATATATATATATATATATATATATATATATATATATATATATATATATATATATATATATATATATATATATATATATATATATATATATATATATATATATATATATATATATATATATATATATATATATATATATATATATATATATATATATATATATATATATATATATATATATATATATATATATATATATATATATATATATATATATATATATATATATATATATATATATATATATATATATATATATATATATATATATATATATATATATATATATATATATATATATATATATATATATATATATATATATATATATATATATATATATATATATATATATATATATATATATATATATATATATATATATATATATATATATATATATATATACATATATATTGGAAAATAAAGACGTAACATCTAAGCTTATAATGTGGTAATTTTCCGGTAGCTGAAACTAGTATTAAAAAAAATTGGTCCAAAATCAAAAATCACTGTTCTTTAAATCAATCAAACTTCTTAGAAATAATAGAATTTGTTTTTAACAATACATGTTTCTATTTTGACAATCAATTTTACAAACAAGTTTTCGGAACTCCTATGGGCTCAAAAATGTCTCCCATTTTAGCGCAATACGTAATGGATGATTTATTATACGATTGCATCCCAAAGCTGAACTTTGAAATACCCTTTTTAAAAAAATATGTTGATGATTTAATTTGCGACATTCCGATTGGAAGCGAAACAGAGCTACTCAATATTTTCAATAATTATAATCAGTACATTAATTTCACAATTGAAATGGAATCTGAGAGAAGTGTGCCATTTTTAGATACAAGACTTATTAGAACCAACAGTAATAAAATTATATTGGACTGGTACATAAAACCAAGCAGCTCAGGTAGATATCTAAATTATTTCTCATACCATTCAGAAAAAATGAAAATAAACCTCATACTTGGTCTAAAAAATAGAATTTTGTCAATCTGTCATCAGTCATTAAGGGATCAAAATCTAAAACGTCTAGATAACCTACTATTGGACAACTCTTACCCTCAAAGCCTGCTAAAGAAATTAATCTATTCAACTAACACTATAGTACCAAACAATTCACCAACTGTTTCTATTAGCCCTCCAATAATAAAAAAGTATGTTTCCTTTCCATACGTTCAGGAATTAACCCCTAAATTAGCGAACATATTCAAAAAAGAAAATATTTTTATAGCCAATAAAGCCGTTAAACCTACGAGCAAACTTTTTATTTCTCTTAAAGATAAAACAAAAAGGCATAACAAATCAAATGTAGTATATAAAATAGGTTGTTTACATTGCAATAAAAAATACATAGGGCAAACCTCAAGGCCTCTAAAAGATAGAATAATATCTCATAAAAGTGATATAAGAATAAAACCCGAAGCATGTGCCCTTTCCCAACTCGTAAGAGACACAGGTCATTCAGCAAATTTCGAAGAGGCGGAGGTTCTCGAATGTGAAATTAATTATTTTAAAAGAAATTTCCTCGAAATGGTGCATATAAATAATCAGGAAAACCCGATGAATAAAAAATCAGATATACAGAATCTCAATATAATATATAGCAATTTATTAAACCTTAAAACCAAATAATCGTCCTTGCCTTCAAAACGCAAAAGAAGGATTATTATTTTTTTTTTGCTATCTGAAAAAGAAACAAATAGGTGCATATATTTTATTCTTAATATTCTAGTTAAGCCTCGACTCCGGTCGAATACATTGGAAACCTACCTTTCAACGGTTTCGTGTGTAGTCAAAATTTTTTGTTATTGCTTTTTCCTGTCTCTTTGTTTTGTGTTAAATACTTATATAATAAGGTGTTCCTTTCATTCACAGAAATGAATTTCCTATTGGATAGCTGTTTATATTTGTAACCTCACTTACAGTAAGTCTAAAATATTTTAATAATTTACTTTATATTAACAAACCATTTTGTAGTGTGACTGATGAAGGATTAAAATAAATCCGAAAGCTTTCACAAAGTAAATAGAGTCCTCTATTTAATGTCCCAGTAACATCAATAGGATTATTAGGCTGCAACCCCGCTATTTCGTGTTGTCCATTTCATATATAGATATATATATATATATATATATATATATATATATATATATATATATATATATATATATATATATATATATATATATATATATATATATATATATATATATATATATATATAGGATTCCAACAAAAAATTATAAATAGTATCTTCTATTAAAAAAAAAATATATAAATTAGTATCTTTTGACAGATTTGCGATGTTCATTTATTTAATCTGATAAAATATGATGACGGCTCTGTTAAAAAGTCTTTTTAGGTAAATGCTGAAGGAAGGAAACGAAATATATATTTAGAGACACCCTATACACAGAAAAAGTAGAATTCCTCTCAACAGAATTCAGATATTTCATCATCATTGTTTAATATCCGGCCAGGATTCTTAAATTTCGTCATTACCGCACCGCAACTGGGTTTCGGTGTTCTTGAACTCAAGTTCCTTGTCCATCAAAGCAAACTATTGACCCTGGAGAAGAGAAATTTCGTCTGTGCAATCGAGCTGCCGTCATCTCCTGATCTAAATTACTTTCTCGCAGGCGAACAAGAGAAAGTTCTATACCTTCTGCTATGCCGAATTACCTTTATCGTAAGCCGCCTTTAATGAAAACGAATTTCGTCGAAAAACGTTGTATGATGATATTCGTTTCAAATTAGTTAGTAAACGCGTGGGAACCGATCGCCAATATATTGCCGATCACAAATTGATTTTAATTTCAACTCTTCATACTCAACTAAAATAATAAAAGGCATGTAAAAGGTGTCGGTTTTTCGACGTGCATGCGGGGTTTTGGCGAAACTACATTACTTTGCCATTCAAGTGCAGTTTTTTACAATTTAATCTAAATTTAAATGGCTATAACTTCTAAACAAATTGATTTCTTTACAAAAGGTTTTTCTAAATTTTCTAAGCTAATGGTTTGCTCATATTTTTGCGGTATCTGTGTTTTAAAAGTTACTTTGGTCTGGTATATACAAGGGGTAAAACAAAAGTAGTATTTTTTACACTAATTTTGTCAAGAGCGAGAATTTGCAAATCCGAAATTATTTTGATTTTAAATAAATAAATAAATAAGGTCTTTATTTTGCAAAAATCAAAATATACATAATTTTCTATAATATAATAATTCGAAGTTATAGTGCGGGACACGAAAGAAAACCGGGCGGAGTCAATCGGTTTAGGAAGGTCGGCCAAGAAATCTCTTTGAACCAGTGGTGTCCCGTCGTTCTTTAAATAATATGGCACTCCTTTTTGACTATACGCACTTCAGATAATTAAAAAATGTAACTATGCTTAATTAACCTTTATCTATATTTGTCTATTTTCTTTCGTGTACCACACTTCTATATCTCTTTTGTGTTGCAAAAACGGCGAAATTTGGAATTTTAAATTGTTTAATTTTGATTTTTCTTGATCGATTTACCTATAAATATATTTTTTCTTGAGTTCTGTCATTAACGGTTCCCCGGCTACGTTGTAGTGTAGTGACACCCTGTATTAGTTGTTCTCATTAAAGTTGCTTCACATTTATAATACAAGCGGAATAAGCACGCTGACGCTGCATCGCGCGCTTGGCAACGGTGTCCTACATCACGCATTCACCCACACAGAGATATTAGCCTTAACCCGAGTGGTAGCAAGTGCAAGGGCGGACCTTGTCGGTCCAGCCCTTGGGCTGTATATTGTTGATATTCCAAATAGAGTTATTGTTATTACCAACGTCTATTATTTCCATTGAACAAGAGTAACCAAGAACATTACATGGCGACCCTGCCGTAAAAGATCTGGCCTTAAAACATTCGTAAGTGGATCCTGCAATAAGTGTCTTAAAACCTGCTGTCAATACCACTGCATATATGGGCAAAATAAGACCAAAGGGCACTTCACTAGATAAACCAGACCAAATTTGATAAATAAGAAAAATTGGATGTTGAGGACCACCAGACCACCATATGGACCAGAAGGAGTTTTCTCTTTTTAGGTTTTTTTTTTAGGTCAAGATACAATAAAAATATATTTAATATGGAAATGGAAATTGCAAATTTTGGTGTCAAGGACTTTAAAAATATGGTAAATTTATATATAGAAATGGAAATGTAGAAGTTGTTGGAATTTATAGAGTTTTAAAGTATGTAAATATATCATAAGGATCTAAAAAAATGCAAAATCGAGTGTGAGCAAAAGGTACTAGAATAATCAATAATTAATTCTTAATGATCATCTGGAACATATGGGCGTGTTCAATTTTTTTTATTAAGTAGTGTTAAATTTTAGACTAGGGTGTAATATTGCATAAAAACACGAATATTGACATGTATTAATGTTATACGAGGTATATTTTATTTTAAAATATTGAGTATTACAAAACCTAACAAATTTATTTCACGAACTGGAAGAAAGTGATAATTAATAATTATTATGTTTTTCTTAATCTCTCTATCTGATAAGGGATATTAATAAAATATTTTAAATAAATAAAAAACAGACTCATATTGGACATTAGATGTTAATTAATCTAGATATTTTTTTTTATGTTCGTAGGGTTATGCGAAAACGGCTAGTGCTGAGGATTACGCTATTTTATTAAATATCTTTTTTTTGTCTAAGAAAAATACATTTTACGTATTAATTGCGAATAATATGCAAACAAAACAATATTTGAAATTTGAATAACTAAACAAATTCAGGCTGTCCTAATTATTTTAATTTGTTACTAAAACAATTATTGCATTCCAAAACAATGCGATGTCACGTCTTACTAAACTAGGTGAATATTATTGAATTTATTGCTTAATGAGAATTAATAATTAAGTTCTTGGCTACTTTAAAATAAGAAAATTACTAAATAATTACCTAGCTAAAACTTTCTGTAGCTTTTGCAGTTGTCATATTATTGCTTCAATTTGGGTTTCATTGGTTCATTTGTAAAATAAAAAAAAATATATATATAGATAAAGGAGTACAACTCGGAGTACAATATGAAATCTAAGAATGACTTAAAATACATGGTTTGATGTTTAATAAATAAATGGTCATATACTATTAAACAGGAGCCTAGCTTAAACTTTTAAAACGAGTACTTAACAGAAATATGTAAATGCCAGTTTAATTTGTTGAAGCATGACTTACTAAAATGAAATATTTTTGCTTAAGTCACATGGATTGACAAATTGGCTCTTAATTCATAACTAACACAACTAACAATGTTCAGTTTTCATAGATTAAATATGTACTACAACTTCTTTGTACGGTATTTCAAATTTAATTCAAAACGTCATTTGTAAAATCAAATCAAATAATATCGACGGCCCCGTTTTATATTTTAATTTCGTCAGCTTAATAACTAATTCTTGATTGATTTTTCGTTCTCTACATTTTTTTTTTAGGAAAAATTGTGCTAAAGACTAGAAAATTGATTATTTTTGCTTATTTATAGTGGTCAAATTATTACATTGTAAAAAAAAACCTGTTTTCTTTCCCGAAATATCACATAAAATAAGTTTGTAAAACTAACATTGCATAGTAATAAAAGCCAAAGTAGATGCATGAATTTCCAAGAAACCTTAATAATTTTTTAAATTTTTCATTACGCGTACAAAAAAAAACTTAAGTTCATTGGGTTCATAGCCTATATATGTTGCAATAAAAACCGAGTCCTAGATTTTCTGCTGACATAGTGATAACAGGATTTCGTCAATTAATTGTATTCAAGCAATTAAACAAAGTTATTTAATGTAGAATTTCTTATATTTATGTTTTCTATTTTTATATTGGGCATTAAAAATATATAATTCTATTGATCCACTACACTTAACGTATATTTTCGAACAATTTACAGAATATTGAATAAATAATGTTTTCTTTTCCATATTTGGAAACTGGTAATTAATAACAGAAGATACATGTTATTTTTATTAAATGCACTGATATTGAACTGCAAGCAATATAATTCACACACGCAGTGGCTATCCTGGTTGGGAACTATATAAAATAATAATAAATAATAATATTAATAAATAACAAATATTATAATATTAATTAACTACATTATATATCATTGACGACAAGCCCCCCGGGTTACGTAGTTGTATGTGTTATTTAATCAAAGTCGAGCAACGTCTACCAAGGTATTAAGACGACTCAGCGTTACCATGTTGCCTCGCTGAGTATTCACCAGGCACAGCTGAATAAGCCCACAAATTCGCCATATTAATGAAAAAAAATACCCCAGGTTGTCTTCCTTTTAATTTCAAGTGGAGTTTCACTAAATGACGAGGAAATTGTGAATATTTTTTTTGAAGAAAATTTTCAGAAACTAAACAAAAAAAAATGTTAAATAGAAATCTGAGCATATATTATACTTAGGTAGAAAAAAAAAATTTGTTTTAAATTTTCTTTGGAAAAAAAAGACAATATGAGAAGCTAACCCAGTCATAAAACTTGGGCGCAGAAAATACAGTTTTAAAAAAAAAAAAAAAAATTCAGCATGCATAATTATCTAACTCAAAAGATTACCAAATAAAAATAACATAATTTGTTATTATTAGCATTCAAAAAGGCTAGCACATATTTCAGATACAAAACAAAACATATTTAATTATAATTCTAATACATTCAATATTTATTAGAGCATTGAGAATTTTAAATTAAATCTTACCATAAGTCTGCGACATAAATAAGTAAATTCATTAATAAACTGAAAGGGAAATTTATTATTAACGCTTATTTTATTAAAATTCTTAGAACTTAGACAGTAGCTCAGCATATATAATGTATAAGTCACTTCTACCTAAGAAAGTTGTGAAATTAAGCAGTATTCACCTAAATAGTAACAAAAAAAAAAAAAAAAATTAGCGCTGATAAAATAAATCTCTGATCATAAATACTAGATTTTTTTTGTGAAAATATTACTTAACCTAAATGAATGTCTTATGATCAAAAGGTTGTTGTTAGGAATGGTAAAATATATGAGAATGGTTAAAGAATGTATGAGTATATAAAATGGAAGGTGCAGCAGTGAATATCATACTTAAATTGTTAGAAATTATACAGGATTGGTCTGATCAGCCGAAAATGTATAAAAGTTCTAAACGCGTATAGGTATTAGCTGGTCTGCATAGAAAGTAAAAAGAAAAGAAATAGGAGCACTTTCCCACTCATTAATGGTAATTTGGGCGTTAGCGCCATTATCTAAGCTATGTAGGCTGATGAAAGGGAGTGCGTGTCCTAAAAATAATATAAGAAATGATGAAAGTAGTGCTTAATGCACAATAGGGTACCCGCAGTCTAATAACGGTTATCTTATATACGTATCTAAAATCTAGTTTTAAATCGTACGAAATATTTAAGTCAAGACGTCAAAAGTATTCATAGATACTGTTAAGTAGACTGTAAAAAAAAATAATAAGCCAGAAACCCCGATCAGCGTCTGACTTAGGTACGTCGCTGAGGGAACTGGAAAAAACTAAAATATAAATATATAAATAAAATGCATGCAAAAATATGAATATATAATATATAAAACGAATAAGGGACAAAGCAAGTAAAGTATAAGATAAGCAGTAAAGATTTTAAATCTTTTGGGAAAGGATTTACAAATGCGCTAATAATAATAATAATAATAATAATAATAATAATAATAAAAAGATAGTTATAATCAGTGAAAGTAACGACAATATTATTTTTTGAGAAAGCTACCCACGACGCAATGAAAATGAGCTTCTAAAGGTCTCAATCTTGTAATATATATAATAATTTGATTTTTGAAATTATTTAAAGCTAATATTACATAATAGTTAGAGTCTGAACAGAATATACATAATAATTAAAACTATTCAGTCATGACTTTAATAATTCTCTATATTATTCCATGTCAATAATACAGTAATATTCGAATTATCGAATTTAATCACTTACGATTTAACTAATAATACAGAAGGAATTTTGTCTCAATAATAATAAAACTTACATTTTATACTACCTTTTGCACACACCCCACTATATGCATATATAATATATAAATTTTTAAATAGTTACGCTTATTATTGGTGTATGGGTATAATTATTGACATTATTAAGTTGAAATTTTATTATAAGATATATTATGTCATGTATTGACTTTATTTTATTATTCATAGATTAATATATTATATTATGTATTTATTTATTAAATTGCTTATTTATCGTATTGGTTGACAAAGCTGTACAAAAAAACACTCATAATATTAACAATTATAAAAATATGTCAAAAACCCAAATAATTCATTTAAGCCTCAATTTAGCTCATAATACAGCAGTGTCCTTCACAAGTGCGCATAGTGAAAGCCATTACTGTCACATTTTAAATAGTTGTTTGTAAAAGTAGTGTCAACAGCTAATTAGTTATAACGAATTTTTTTTTTGGTTATTTTGGTGTTTAGGTTGTTGTTTTGTGAGAATGATTCAACAGGTTTAATCATTCTTTCAAAAGGGGGAAGGTGTAGTGTAGTGACACCCTGTATTAGTTGTTCTCATTAAAGTTGCTTCACATTTATAATACAAGCGGAATAAGCACGCTGACGCTGCATCGCGCGCTTGGCAACGGTGTCCTACATCACGCATTCACCCACACAGAGATATTAGCCTTAACCCGAGTGGTAGCAAGTGCAAGGGCGGACCTTGTCGGTCCAGCCCTTGGGCTGTATATTGTTGATATTCCAAATAGAGTTATTGTTATTACCAACGTCTATTATTTCCATTGAACAAGAGTAACCAAGAACATTACAACGTCCATTATTATTGGACAACCCAGTATAATGATACACGATTTACAAGTCCAGATTTTACAAGGGCAGCCAGCATCAAATCCAGTGAACGAGATTTATCAAAATTTTAATTTTTGCGGTTCGACTTTGGGCTACTCGGGTGCCAAAAGTGACCGTTTGTCTCCGTCTGTCATATTACTTTGTACAGGGGCCGTCATTGTGAAGTACTATACAGGGCGTTTCCTAATTGCGTGCTGATGTTAAGGGGGATGTTTTTACGTCCTAAAAGTCTTAACTTTTGAGATACAAGATGGTAAAGTTTAAAAAGAAAACATTTTATTTCATCCCAGTTCTGATGCTATTGTAGATAACTGCATGAAATTTGATACACGTATTCTATGCATTAAGGAGCATACAGGTTTACCCAGGTTAATTACATATGCACGCCACTGGTAGAAATTTCAAAAATTGATTGTTAATAAAAAATGTCTTTTCATGCATAAAAGACGTGTATCAAATTTCACACAGTTATTTATCTATAATAGCATCAGAATTAAGATTTAAAAATAAATGTTTTTTTAAAACCCTGTATGTCCAAAGTTAAGACTTTTAGGTTCATATTAAACTTTTTTCTTAAAAAGGTCCCAGAATCACCCCCCTTTAACATTAGCACGCAATTAGCAAACGCCCTATATAGTACTTCACAATGACGCCCCCTGTACAAAGTAATATGACAGACGGAGACAAACGGTCACTTTTGTTATACCCGAATAGCCCAAACTCGAACTGCATAAGTTTAAATTTTGATAAATCTTATTCACTGGAATCAGTGCTGGCTCCCCTGCTATAACTACATTAATGTGTTAATTTTGGAAAAATATGAGTTCTGTAGTTTTTTAAATACTAATTGCAATATTAGATATTTTACGACACCCGGTATTGAACAGAAAATTAATTATTTTGAAGCAGTTTATTGACAGCTACTTTATGAACAATTTTACAAAATATATGAAAAAGCCTAAGCCATTTTTGAAGATCCCAGTGTGATAACTAAATCATCAATAACCGTTTCGATTTTGCCATCTACTTTCCAGTACTTATCTGCAATAGAACGAACATGTTTGACATACGATTTCCAATTTTTAGCCAATATTGAGTTAATCGCTTCTATGGTTATTTTATTTAAATCTTTAATTGAAAGTTCACCGGTGTTGCGCCCTCGAATATATTTTTTTACTCCTGCCCATGCAAGTTCAATAGGGTTGTGGTCGCACACGTATGGAAGCAGCCTTAAAGGTGTATGACCATGGTTGCGTAAAAGACCGTTAATTTTATACTTTTTTTCTCTAAGCTTGTTGGCTGATATTACTTCATATAATTGATATTTTCTTCATGTTGGATCACATACAAGATTGTTCGATTTAAGCCTCGATATTATATAAGCTTTTGTAGAGTATTTAGTTGGCCCTTTATTTTCTACGTGAGAATGATGAGACGCATTATCCATTATCACGACTGATTTGGGAACAATGTTAGGTAGAAGCTTCTCGAGCAACCACTTTTCAAAATTATCTCTATTCATCTGTCCATGATAGTCTCCAGTTGTTAGTCCCAAGCGAAAAACTAAAGCAGCACCTGGAACAAATCTGGCTTCTGAATCAGCATGAACTATAATAAAGCCACTACATTATGTTCTCTTTAAATTTTTCTTACACTACTTTCTGAAACACCAGTGTAAAATGCAGCGCGTTCTGTTCGATTTTGAATTAGAATAGTCAAAACTATTATTTTCAGCTTCTCTAGTACAGGCCTATATAACCCTCGCAATAACTTCACGTGCACCGCTTCGAATTGTTTTTCCTCTTTTGCTCGCCATCGTTACTCTGAAATAATAATTCAGATTCAACGCAACGCATTTATATAGAAATGAAAACAATGCTAGAAATGTATAGGCGCCACTGGAAATAGCTTGAACCTTCTAGCGGCAAGCGCATGGAGACTCTAGGCACATCACAATTACAAGTAGACCAGTGCGAAATTTACAAAATCCTCTATTAATTTTCCGTACCGCTTAGCTGGCGCACTTTATAGGTGAAGCGGCATACTATTACAACAAATAAAATAACATAAAATTTATTTGCGTACACAACTTTACTTTTCCGCTTGCTTAAGACTATGACTATGAATTTTCTTTTGTGTCCCGCACTTTATTATGTCGTTCAACTCCTGGCGCAGTCTAGTTTTAAGATACTCAACTGAACCAAGGGTGAACCAGAAACTTTAATCTTAAAAATTAAATTCTTAAAAAGAGAAAAAAAAATTACCTAAAGTTTTATTAAATGGGGCATTTATAAAATAAATATATGATTTTACATTTAATAAAAACAATAAATTAAAAGATAAAGATCAGCACACTGGCTAAGACAAAAACGTAAGGAAAACATATTTATACACTTTACTATTACTATTTTGAATATTAAGTAGATATTTTTTTATATTGGTACCTGAACGCAGAATTACTTAAGTGGACAAACTCGTTGGGCAATGAATTATAATGATTAACAACATTAACGTTGAAAGATCTCCGAAATCTTCTCAGGTTAAATATAATTCTTATGCATCCTATGTTTATCAGCGACATCCAAGCAATACCCATAAACAAAATCACAATAATTAAACTGAGATAGAACCAACGATTCACAAGGATTTCTTGAGTTGAAAAAGCAGAATGTAACTATCAGTATAAAGAAGCTTTAGGGAATAACATGCTCTCTGGATTATATTTTTGAGATTACTCGAAATCTAAGGTCATTATCCAATACAACACCCAGATTTTTTGCCGTGTCTACCATAGGTAACCTAGTTCCTTTGACGTCGATGTCAATCCTATCTCTAAGATCGGTAATTTTATTACCAAACAATAAGAAACATGACTTGGTAGGATTTAAATGTAAATTATAATCACTACAGAGAAGGTAAAAGTTATTTAAGTCGTTACTAATTATTTCCTGATACTCCAGATAATCATACCCATAGAAACAAAAATAAATCTGGGTATCATCGGCATATTTTCTATAGATTTGAGAATATCAGAGGTATACATTAGGAAAAGCAAGGACCCAAAATTGAACTCTGTGGTACCCCAGACAAAATCGGCACTTGATCCGCAAATCGGTCATCCGAATAAATCTTTTGATATACGTCTGTCAAATATGATTCAATAAGAGCTCAGAATTCTGGAAAAAAACCATAATATTTTAATTTTGAAACAATGAATCGATGATTTATGGTATCAAAAGCCTTGCAGAAATCTAACAGTATAAGAGAAGAATAAGCTTTTTGTCAGATGCTCTAATGATATCATCAATAACGTTTGTTAACGCTACGATAGTGCTGAAGTTCTTTCTAAAGCCACATTGATATTCGGGGATTATTTTATTTTCAACACAAAACAAATATATTTGGTTATATAATACTCTTTCAAGCACTTGACGAAGCTGGTAGAATATTTATAATTCTTAGTTCATTAAAATTAGTGGGGTTTGAAGTTTTTGGAAGAGGTCCGCCGATTGATATTTTCTATTGATTTGGAAAATATTGAGCCTTTATGCAACAGTTAATTATATGCGCAATTATATACAATTATATATATATATATATATATATATATATATATATATGTTTTCATTCCGGGTGTACATCCGTTCACTACTGTCGTTCTGAAAAGAACAGTTTTCTGACGTTTCGCCAAAATCACATTTGGCATTTTCGAAGCTTTCTTTTCGCGTCCGAATAGAGACTGAAGTGTTGGTGACTGCGACGCTTCCTTTTATACCCCCACTCGAGGCCGAAGGTTATATCTGCGCAGGCGTTGGTCGTTATTTATGTTTTCCGGATGGTGCTGTTGTTGTTGCGCTAATTGCGCTTGAGTTTTTGCGATTTTATATATATTGTCTTCCATACTGTTGGTAGTTTTAATGATTCGTTCCTTTTATTTAAATCACCTTGCTTTTCAATTTCTATGGCTTCTCGGATTATTCTGTTTTATAATGTTCTATAACTTCTACACCCATCGAAATTTATTTTATGGCCGGTTTCCTGATGATGTAGGAATAAAGCTGACGTTGTTTGTTTATTTCTAATGCTGAGTTTATGCTCTTCCACTCTTGCTGATATTCGCCTATATAGTTTGCCCTACGTACAACTTTTCACAGTCCTGGCACGGAATAAAAGTGGTTTTCCAGTTTGATTTTGTTGGGTTTCTAGTTTACCTATAGTTGTTTGTGGCTTGTGTATTGTTTGTATGTTGTGTTTCCTCAGAATTCTTCCGATTCTGTCTGTTGTGCCTTTTACATATGGTAAGACTACTCGTTGCTTTCCCGGTTCATATTTTTTGTTGTTCGTTGTTCGAGAAACCTGTGCATTAATAGCTTTCTCTATGGTGCGATTTGTGTAGCCATTTTTCTTTAAAGCACAACGCCTGCGCAGATATAACCTTCGGCCTCGAGTGGGGGTATAAAAGGAAGCGTCGCAGTCACCAACACTTCAGTCTCTATTCGGACGCGAGAAAGAAAGCTTCGAAAATGCCAAATGTGATTTTGGCGAAACGTCAGCAAAACTGTTCTTTTCAGAACGACAGTATGAACGGATGTACACCCGGAATGAAAACACATTGTATCCATCCGTGAAGGAGTAAAAATCAACATATATATATATATATATCTACTTAGTAAAACGGGTCTTAGGAAAAAACTAATTTCTCTAAATTTCTATAACATGTCTTTTTAATTACTTTTTTTCTTAAAACACGCATTTTAAGACATGGTAAGTCTTTATATACCAAGCATTCAAAAAATATATAATTATTAAAACCTTTATACTAGGTAGGTCTCTAACTAGTAAATAGTATTTTCTTTTTAAATGAAACTTCCAGGATATGTGCAGATCAGATAGAGCAACAATGTTAAATTATTTCCAGGTATTATCTCTATTTTATTCTATATATTTGAATTCTCCAATAAAAGTTAGATTAAATTTTTATCTATTATAATAAACTTATTAAGGGTTGCCTAGACCTCGTCACAGCTTAATTAAACCTAACTAAAAAATAAGAAAATTACTTAAGAACTTTTGCATTTGGGAATACGGTACCTTAAATTACAAATGAAAGTGCAATTTCTTAAAATTCAACTTTAATTTAAATGGTTTGCTTGCAAACGCTTTTTTACATTTTGTAGACTTTTTTAATAAATATTTTGTGGACTTTGAGTTTTATATACGAGGGATAGAACAAAAGTAGTATTTATTACACTATAGCGAGAATTTTCAAATCTAAAATTATTGTGATTTTAAGTGTATGTAATTCCACTACTTTTATCTACTTAATATATGAGATTTAAGAAATATAACTAATTGCACAAAATTTCAATATATATATATATATATATATATATATATATATATGATTTTAAACTTTAAACGGTTTTTTAATTGAATGCAAATATTAAACATAAACGCAGCAATTTTGATTATTTCGTTAAATTGAATTTTTTTATAAATTTAAAAATCATCATTCTAGACACTTCTTGCGAAAAGTATACGTAATTACATATGTATACAGGGTGTTAATTAATGGACAGTTGGTTCAAATTTAGAACATGTATTATTTTTAAGAACCTCTACTATAAAATATCAAAATCGTGGATGGTAGTATACAGGGTGTTACATTTTTTTGCACCACCTACAAGTTTATCTTGCGGAACTGGAGCACCCTGTATGAATTCTGATATAAAATTTAAACCCTTTGTTCATTTCTTTAGCTCTTTCGTATTTTGCATTATTCTGGTATCTATCACAGTTTTTGACTTATTTGCAATAATTCTAGCATGCCATCGATGCAATACAACAACACAATCAGATAAAATTATTACAGTTGAATTAAAAATAAAACAAAATTATAAAAGTTGTTAAAAATGTTCGCCTCTTGCTAGAATGCAAGAATCAAGTTTTCGCCTCATGGACTGACGGACTCTGTCAAATATTGTAGGAGTATTGGGAATAATGTCGCATGAAGCTATTATTCTGTTTCTTAAATCTTCTTCTGTCTGGATTGGGGTCTGATACAGCAATGTTTTCAGGTGTCCTCAGAAAAAGAAATCCAGGCTATTCAGATCTGGATATCTAGGGGGGCATGGCTGAGGTCCCCCTCGCTCTATCCAACGGTTGTTAAAATTATTATTTACGCACTCCCTCACCTCTATGCTGAAATATGCTGGTGCCCTATCGTGCATGAACCACATTTGATTTCTACGAAGAATTGGCACGTCTTCTAGCAATACCGGGAGTTCGTCTTCGAGAAATTGACGATAATATCGTCCGTTTAGCCTTGCTGGTAGGAAAAATGGACCTATCAAATAATCTCCAATAATGGCGGCCCACACGTTTACTGAAAATTGTTGCTGGAAATTATTTTCATGTATCAAATGCGGATTCTCCTCTGTCCAAAAATTATTGTTATGAAAATTACGTATGGCATTCCTAGAAAAATTTGCCTCATCGCTAAATAAAATCATGATTCCAAATAATGGATTTTGGGCTAGCATTTGTAAGAATCACTGGCAAAAATTTAAACGGAGTGGAAAGTCACGTGGGAGAAGAGCTTGAACCCTTTGGATGTGGTAAGGATACATTAAGTTGTCTAATAAAATTTTCTGTGTTTCTGCAATTTTCCTCGTATTGGTAGCAGGATCATTTTCTACTGCATTCAGGACTGCTTCCTCGACTTCAGGAGTCATAACCGTTCTATTTGCACCTGCCAAATGAGTGGATTTCTTGAATGATCCATTTTTAGATAGCCGATGTTTGTCTATTGGGCAACATGCGATTTGGATATTTCTGTTCATTGAGTCGTCTGGCTTGATAACAATTGCCGTTCGCAAGTCCATAAATGAAATGAATTTCTGCATATTCTTGAGTTGTGAATTCAACCATCATTAAACACCTCGAAACAACTACAGAAACGTCAAATAAAATGTCAGATTAAAGAACAGAATTAACAAATGACCTGCCTCAGCCTACTACCTTTTTTTCCAGTTTCATTATTTAGCCTACACTTAATTTGCATCTTTGGCAATTATTCCAAATAAGTCGAAAACTGTGATAGATACGAGGATAATGCAAAATAAGAGAGCTAAAGAAATGAACAAAGAGTTTAAATTTAATATCAGAATTCATACAGGGTGCTGCAAAAAAAAGTTCCGCAAGATAAACTTGTATATGGTGCAAAAAATGTAACACCCTGTATACTACTATCCACGATTTTAATATTTTATCGTAGAAGTTCTTAAAAATAATACATGTTCTAAATTTGAACTAATTATCTCAGAAAGAACAAGAAAAAAACGAGAAAATAATTGAAACTTTGACACCCTATATAACGAAAATGGTGCGATTTTGACTATATATATTGGCATTTTTTTCCTATTTTGTCGAGTACTATCACCCTCTGAAATATGTCCACGATATTAATTAACTCCCTGTATATTCTTTATTCGTAGTTTTTAACATACCAGTTCATTCTGCGTTAACCCAGCATTAGTACGGTGGGGTACTACATACCCCAGTAAAAAAAGTGACAGATCATAAAAGCACAGTTAACTTTTACAAAGTCAACAACTAGCTGTCTTCAAGCTTCTTACATGAAGGTACAATATAAAGGAAAGTTGCAAATGTTCTTTTTCTAACTCGTGTCTAAATTTATTAAAAATAATGTTAATTTATATAAAAAAAGTTTAATTTGCACACTTTTATTTATTTTTGCATGTACTTTTTAACCCTGAAAATGTAATACTTTTAATAAAGTACTTTCACAGCTGAAAATTATGTTTTATTTTTATTATTTTTTGATAAATCGAAATATAACAATCAGTTCTTATGACAACAAAATAGTTTAAACATTATTTTTAATGTTCAAAATTTGTTTGAATCGCTATTAAGCTACGGGTACGTCATATCCTTTAATATATTTTATAAATTTTTACGTACAAATCAGTGGCGTAACCACTTTTTATTTATCTTTTATGATTTCAAAAATATGACTCGATGTTGGGTTTTTTTAATGGGACACCCTGTTTTTTTTAAATATTTTGACTAGAAATTAATTTACTCTCATCAATATCATACATTTTATTTTTTCATTCAAAAATAAAGTAAATATTAGTTATTTTAACTTTTCCTAATAACTTGTTTAAAAAAAATAATAATAAAAAAATATAAATCGAATATTTAGTAACTTATTATTATTTATTAAACAAATTAATAAATAATGAGATAACAAAATAAAATTTTCTTGCCAGAAATTTATAAATATATATATATATATATATATATATATATATATATATATATATATATATATATATATATATATATATATTTATATAAAAAAATTATAGTTTTTGATAATACATAATTATTAGTTATCAAGTAGTCGATGGAAAAATATATGTTTCAATGACATCTACTTACATTAACGCATTAACGCAACTGAAAAATTCGATATGGCGTAGGATAATTTATTTAAGTCAAAGAATGTTACTTTTAAATGTCGAAAAGATAGTGTCTTTGCGTCTAATTTGTATTTTAAGAGATATTGCGAACGACATCAAGCGAATATTCGTTTATTTGGAAAGTTAAACTTACTACAAAGAAAATCGGGAGATAAACGAAATGAATACAGTTGGCTGAGTCGAAATCAGTCCAAAGGCTTCAACAAGAGAAATAAGCAATAATATTGGAGTGCCTCGAAAGAAGTTAAAGCCATATTAAAAAAAGTCGGTAAATTTCCTTTACCCGGAACTTCCCTCGTTACGACTATTCCCTTTTATTAGAAATAGTCAAGTGTGGCCCAATTTAGTTTAGTACATAGTTATTTACCAACAATATATATTTTCTTTTCAAACATTTTTATTGAGAGCCGTTTTGTTCCATCATATTGGATTCACAACCAATATTTTACAAGTTTCTATCTATACACCACTTGATTTTTGGGCACAATTTAAAATAAATTCAATAGGTAGTTTTTACATCGACACACACCGAAGTCATGTTAAATTCGTATCCCTATATCATATTTAATTTTTGTGCAAAATTTAAAGTCATTTGAATAACATATTTTTATGTTGATTTTTTTTGGCCGCCATTTTGAATTCGTAAACAACATTACCAGTTTATCTGTATATCACAGTTAATGCTTGTACAAAATTTAAAATTAACTTAATAAGTAGTTTTTTCAAGCTGATTTTTTATATATTAGGCCCCATTTTGTTTTGATATCTTGTATTCATACCAAAATGTTACCACTTCATTCTTATGTAACACTTGATTTTTGTACAGAATTTGAGGTAAATTAAAGTAAATTTGTTTTTTTAGTATTAGGTTTTTAACGTTTCGCTAGGTCGCCATCATGTTCCAACATATTGGATTTTTAGCAAAATATTACCAAGTCATCCTTTATTAAAATCTCTCAATCTGATGAGTAGTTCTTAAGCTATGCCGCGAACTGACAGACAGACAAACCGACAGACGGATCGACGGAATTTATCAAATATGTTTGTTGGCTTTTAGGGACGCTAAATAAAATAAAGATATGTAAAATCTGAGAGAGTGAAAAAAATTATTTAGCCGCCATTTTTATACCGCCATCTCTAATTAGTACCACAGTTTTACTAGTTCATCTCTATACCACAATTAGTTATGGCACACAATTTGAAATCAGTTCATTATGTAGTTTTTTCAGGCTGAATTTTTAAATATTTTATTAAGCCGCCATTTTGTTTCGCCATCTTGGATTCGCACCAAAATTTTACCAGTTGATTCCTACATAATACTCGACATTTGTGCAAAATTTGATAAGCACCTTTTTAGCAATAATTTTTTAACATTTCCCTAGGCCGTCATTTTGTTTTGCCAAATGGACCCACATTACCCTTAATTGTTTGAAAATATGAAATCAATTGGGTAAGTAGTTTTTTAGCTACGCCGTGAACAGACCGACGGAATCGAGGAATGATATAAGATATTAAATTTGCATCCTAGTGATCCAGATCCAGAATAGTGCAACCATGGCAATAATTTTTTCCCCAAAATTATTTTTTTTATGGACTGACGAAGTTCATATCTAGTTACGGAATATTTAACAGTCATAATATAATTTTTTAAATTTATATTATAAAAAAATCTACGCCAAGGGCTAAGATGATTTGCATATATCTAAATACAATACTATAATATATGTACCTACTCCATTTAGCTCACTTCAATATTTTTGTTCCGCAATATATTTTTTAAATATGTAAACTCAAAAATCCCATTTTAAATATTATAATATTTACAACTATTTTTGTACATAACTTAATATCCAGTAAATCACCCTAAAAAAGTCACCCATCTACGCCAATGGCTCCCATAATTTTTGATGTCAAGATATTTACCTAAGTTACTTTTAAATTTAATTTCGCCTTCTCAATATATTTGTTTTGATCTAATACTCTTTATAAATACTGACTCCCGTAACATCCAAAACTGAAAGAACCATAAACTCAACAAGAAAATTCGTGTTTTCAAATTTTCGCGATCACAATTATCGCTTATGAAGTTAAAAATATTTTTGCTTATTCTACCATTCTTTCGTCTAAGTAAAAAGTTATAACAATTTTTTTTTATTGTAATAAAAAATAGTGGTTTTAGATGGAGCCCAAGACTTCTTTGCGAAACAAAATAATTATACAGGGTGTCAATTAAGTACTTGTACAAACCTTAAGGGGTGATTCTTTGACTAATTTTAAGATTAAAAGTTCATATGAACATGGGCCTGAAACGACTTTGTTTCTGAGATCCAGGCCGCCCAAAAAAACAATTTTATTTGGTTTTTTGCTTATATTTTTGTTAAGGAACATGACAATTAGACAAAATTTGGGATTCTGGGTATATTGATGATGAGAAATTCAAATATTAGCTTAGTTTTTGATTTAGTGTTAGAGGGCGCCACATAAAGTGTTGTTCCTGAATTTAATTAACCATAACTTTTTTGTGAAGCCTTTTATGTCATTTTAGGCAGACCTATTCTCCATTGAATTTTACATAAAAAAGTTACTCTTAGTATTTGTCGCTAAAAGCAGCCGTTTTGGATAAAAAAGGGTTTGAAGTTAAATCTGCGTTGAAATGTTTTAAATTGAATCATTTCCGAGATTTTGAAAAATGAGCGAAAAAATACTTTTTCAAAATCATGTGCTATGTTACTCTATCACATTAACATATCACAATTACCAAATTAGTGAAAATTGCATAAAAATAATAAAATCGTAAAAATGTGCTCCAACTTTCCTCTGCAGCCGCAGTATACAAGAAAATGGTATAGGTGAATCCATAGCAGGCCTTGGAAAACAATTGAAAGGTTTTCAGCAGAATCAGTCATGGCAGTTGATTTAGAATAAAACAAGTAGTTTTTTATCATTTGGCATTATAAGTAATAATTTATCGTGTGTTTTGTCCAAAATGTACCAATATGCCAACGCAGAAATAGCAGACATTCATGTTACTTATGGAATGGCTCACGGTAATGCACAAGCCGCAAGACGAATGTATCAGGCGCAATTTACTCAACGAGTGGTGCCACACGTCCAAACTTTTATCAATATTCACCCAAGACTTTGTGAAACTGGCAGCTTTAAAAGGACAACAGATGTTCCAGGAAGGCTTGCACTAGTTCGAACAGTTGAGATTGAAGAAGCTCTGTCAAACAGAATTGAAGAAGACCCGCAAACTAGTAAACTTTTGAATTGAATATTACACACACCCTTGTTTGGCACAACAACTTTATCCTTATCATATGCAACGTGTGCAAGCTCTATTACCTAGAAATTTTCCCCTCAGACTCGATTTTTGTGTTTGGTTGCGTAATAGATTAGTACCAACCCCGGATTTCTTAAGCTATGTGGTTTTCACAGATGAAGCCTCGTTTTCTCGAAATTCCATAATTAACTTTCATAACAACCATATCTGGGCTGAGGATAATCCGAATGCTAACAGAGAAAATCATTTTCAGGTGCTATTTTCTCTCAATATTTGGGTAGGAATTATCGGTGATCACCTTATTGGACCTTGCATTTTTCCGCGAAGGCTTAATGGCGAAGAATATCGAAGGTTTTTGGAGCACGAACTTCCCAACCATTTAGAAGAAGTTGATTTAGAAACCAGAAACAGGATGTGTTTAATGCACGACAAAGCTCCGCCACACTTTAGTGTCGTTGCGCGTCAATTTCTGGAGGAGAATTACCCTAACCGTTGGATAGGAAGAGTTGGACCACAAGCCTGGCCTCCCAGATCACCAGATTTGAATCCTTTGGATTATTTTCTGTAGGGTCACTTGAACTCTTTGGTTTATAAAAGTTCAGTCCAAAATGAACAAGATCTAAGAAATAGGATATTTGCATCTTGTGCCATTATTAATCAGACGCCAGGTATATTTGAAAGAGTTCGGCAATCAATGTTAAGGCGACTTATTGCATACGTTGAAGTTGGCGGTGGTCATTTTCAACAATTATTGTAAAATAATATTATTAACTAGTTTAGTTTTAGTCTTGTAAATGATTTTTAGGTTTTTTACCTGATAATACAATCAATAAAAGATATATTTTTTTTGTTTATTTTTCGAAATCTCGAAAATGATCCAATTTAAAAAATTTCAACGCAGATTTAACTTCAAACCCTTTTTTATCCAAAATGGCCGCTTTTAGCGACAAATAATAAGAGCACCTTTTTTATGTAGAATTAAATGGAGAATAGGTCTGCTTAGTCAAAAATGACATAAAAGGCTTCACAAAAAAGTTATGGTTAATTAAATTTAGGAACAACACTGTAATTGGCGCATTCTAACATTAAATAAAAAACTAAGTTAATATTTGAATTTCTCGTCATCAATATACCCAGAATCCCAAATTTTGTCTAATTGTCATGTTCCTTAACAAAAATATAAGCAAAAAAATAAATAAAATTGTTTTTTTGGACTCCCTGTATCTCAGAAACAAAGCCGTTTCAGAGCCATGTTAATATGAACTTTTCATCCTAAAATTAGTCAAAAAATCACCCCTTAAAGTTTGTACAAGTACTTAATTGACACCCTATATTTATATTGAATTAATCTCACCTTTTCCATATCCAAAAATGAGTCATTTCGATATCCCAAAACGAGACCTATTCCAACATTTTTAAATTATTTGGATCATTTAATCATTTTTCCCGAACGGAGAAAAACGTTTTCTTTACTTTAAAATTTATCCAATTGACATAGAACTATATCATTACTGCAATAATACAGACATCAATAAACTCGCTATTTTTGCCTCTTCTGCCCCTTTATTTTGACGTTTACTTGTAAGAATATTGATAACCTTAGGCCTTAACAAATGTTTTCCTTCAATTTCTAACCGATAGTAAATAACATGAAATAGCATATAAGAAATCCTTTATTCATATTAATAAACGATCTTTCAGAGAAATTGAAATATTGGCAAGGCCTAGCCCTAGTCCTTATACTCAGAGGGCTTTCAAAAAAATAAATCAAGAATAGTCACATTCGTACTTTCCGTTATATTAGTATAAGAGTATTAATTGTTAAGCATATGTTTAAAATATTTTTTTTTATTTTAGCAACGTCCAGAGATATTGTTTAAAAGAAATTGGCCAGATGTTTTATTAGTTACTTGACCTGCAAATTTCATGGTACAACAGGACATAAGAGAAAGTGATTGCACCATACGGATTTTTGATAGGTATTAAAACTTTCATTCATGGTTTCGGTACTACGTAGTAAGTTGGGCGTAAGCGGATCTGAGAAATATTGACAGAATGTAATAACTTATTTATCACACAGATAAAAAAAATAATATTGAACTCCATATACAATGTGGCCCAAATTGGGTATACAAGTGTGAGTGTCTTGGAAACTATAAAAGATAAAACATTGGCAAAATGGAGAAAACTATAAACTATTCAGTGCCGCTTCGAGAACGATTCTATTTTTTTCGTTTTTGAGATATTTTAAAAAAAAAAAGTTTTATTTTCGAAAAAGTACTGTATTTTTTTTTAGTTCGAAATATTTTAAAAATCTGTAAAACCATTATTAGGACAACTTTTTATGCATTCGTGCATTCAGTTTTTAATTCTGACGTTTCGGTTCTAAGATATCAAATCATCAAATTTTTTTTTGTTTTGGCGGTCATTTTGTTTTTCGCTTATTTAAAAAGAACATTTTCTTTTCTTTTTAATGACGTTTAACAAAACGACAAAGTTCATTTTTCGTTGAATTGGCCATGACTGCGAAGGACATTTTGACGTACTAAACAATAATTGTTATTGTATTCAGTGCTATTTAAGTAATTTTATTTAAAAAAAAAACATTATTCTGTCAATACTTTGAACTCAACTTATTATTTTATCTGTATTTAGTAGTTTTTGTTGTGATTAACTTTTGATTTCCAAAAATGTCCATGCGATACACCAAGAAAAATTTGACATATTAAATGTAATAGGAATACAAATTTTGCCACCGCCAGTTATTTGGAACTGTATCCTGAGAGACAACAGTAAAAGAACGGAGGATTTATTAAGCTTCTAAAAAGATACTGCATGTATATAAGAATGTCACGATTAATGTTTTTTTCTTTTTTCGAAAAATCGCCTATGGAAACAAATTCATATTGTTCCAAAGTCGATCGCTTTTGACATATTCTTTTAAAGTAGAATAAAAGTGCAAAATAAAAAAACTGCAAAGAATGAAAATTTATTAAACAAAACATTAAAAGTTATAGAAAAAGGTGTAACAATCACCAACCATCAAACAATATTATTAAAGTGGAAACTTATTATTAAAAATTACTACTGGAAATGTTGGCAGTACCTTCCTAAGACTTCAATACATCTATTTAAATTAGTAGTAGTAGTAAGCTTGTTAAAACTATGGACTAAATATTTTTCGGGAATACCTTCTATTAAGATGCGAATATTTGTTTTAACTGTTTTAGAGTTTGTGGTAGCGGATTATAGCATCATTCTTTTCCGTACCTCCATAAAAAAAAATCGAGAACAGTTAGGTCCGGTGAACGAGAAGCCCATGAAATAAGGCCTCCTCTTCCAATCCACCTGTTTTTAAAGACGTTATTTAAATAGTAATTAACGCGCAATGCGGTGTAGCTCCATCTTATTGAAAGTACACTGAATTCAGAATATTTTCCTGACATAATAGTGTTCATGAAATTGCCTGGTATTCCTTTCTGCCCATATTCTACAATAATTGTGTTTGTTAACTTTTCCATTTATATGAAAAGGAACCTCATTCAAGATTATTAGCTGTTCGTGAAAATGTCTGTTTGTTCTTAATACATTTTGTAAAGTTTGGCATAGTTCTACACTTTTCGGAAAAGAATTTTTTTTATTTCTTGCAAAATTTGTATTATATATAGCTTTGGTTCTTTTCTTACATGTTAAAGATCCTTTATTCCAAAATGTTGTACACCAGGTTTTTTGTCGGTGGAGTTATTATTAAACATATTTCTAAATTTTCTTTGAGTTACGTTTATTGATTGAGTTTCTGTAAACATTATCACACACTTTGCCTTTTCACTCAAAGGGAACTTTTTCCACTTCTACTTCAAAAGAATATGTCAGAAGCGATCGACAATGAAACAATATGAATTTATTTCCATAAACGACTTTTCAAAAAAAGAAAAAACATTATCCGTGAAATTCATATAGACATGCAGTATCTTTTTCGGAGCTTAATAAATAATCCATTCTGCAACATATCTATAGCTTGTATTACATTCTTAAAAAGAGGAAGGACTAAGCTTTATGATTCTAAAGAAATATACAGGGTGTTCCACTTAAAATAACAAAGTTGCCCTATACCTGAAAGTCAGTCATTTTGTTTTCGGTACTTCCGATTGTAAATATAAAGTAACATATGTTTCAAACAAAACCTTCGGCAAATTGAAAATATTCAGCGAAAACCACACCTCGATAATTTTTTTCGTTTCAGAGCTATTTAAATCCAAAATCGGTCAAAATATAGCCCTGTATTATTAAAGGATATTTTAATGCGATCCCAACGTCGTCGGCCCGAATAGCTGCAAGACATATACTTATACCAAGGAGTACCATTCAGAGAGTCCTCAAACTAAGTAAATATTGTCCGTATAATGTTATAATTTGTTTTTAGATAATTACCTTTTAGGACCATTTATTTATAACCATACACTTTAGGTATTTAAATCTTTTGAAAGGGCAGATATTACCGGCCGTGAAAGCTATAGTACATAGAGAACAAGTGCTGAAGGATGTGTGGTTTTAACAGGACGGGTGCCCCGTACATAATCCTCGGGGAGTTATCGACACAAGTGTTTAACAACAAAGTTATCTTAAACCACGGTCGTGTAAATTGCCGGATATTACACCCCTCGATTTTTATCTTTGGGGATTATTTTAAAAATTAACTGTACGAGCTTAATGTTATCGTTAAATTAAGTTTATTATGTTATTTAGTTATTATATAAGTAGTAGTAAGTATAAAAAAAATAGTAGTTGGAAGCATCGATAAGACGATACAGTCAGGAAATTGATAGTAATTGTTTTGTGCCACAAATTCCCTTTCTAGTACCGCAGTCATGGCTAACTCAGGATTTGCATTAAAATGTTTTTTAGTGATATTATCACCGTATTTGGGTTTTCAAAACTTAATAATTAAAAATAATAAATAAATAATAATTTCTCACATTGATGACAAGCCTCGCAGATAATCTTTGACTTGCCTGGTAGCTTTCCAAAATAGAGCTTCAAAAAACTGGTGGGGTTAAATTTGTATTTCTATTACACTTAATATAACATTCTAACATTTTTTTTCACTATTTCACTATTAAATAGGGGCGTGGGATCATTTTTTGCAAATTCGTCAATGACGTCATCGTAAAAATGTCGATGCTCCGACATATTTTAGAAAAGTTTATTTTCAATGGAGAACAGCGATGTATGCGAAAGTCTCTCCCGCCCCGTTGAATTTCCCACGAAATTTTTTATACGTTTAAGTGTTGAAAAATTGCGTTCTACTGATGAACTTGTGGCAGGTATCGTCAATACTAATTCACACAATTTCGACACTTCGGTGTAGGCATCTTCCAGCTCCATGTCTTTTAAAAATCGCATTAGTTCTTTGGCGTTACTTTTTGCGCTAATGTCATCAGTTTCGTAAATCACTTTTAGTTCAGATCGCAATAACACTGGGTCGAAGAACTGGCCATAATGAAGAAGAAGAGATTTAAACGCATCTTCTGGAAAAGTTTTTCCTTTAAATGCATCAAAATTGCAGAGCTCGAGGAATTTAAAATCATTTAAACCGTTAAATCTATAGTTTATTTGTTGCTGAATTTGATCGACTACTTCTTAAAAGAGGCGTCTGTATGATGTTTGAACATCTCCCTCCTTGTCTGTTCGAAGACGCTTGGCTTGTGGTTCTACATTTAACGTCATCGTTTTCTCCCAAAATAGGTCAAAGTCATCTCTTTTTTGGCTTAACATGGACTTAAAATCATCCACTTTTTTTAGGCAAAAAGCAAAATCATTTGTTTTAGTTTGTAATATATTAAAAACATTGTCCGAGAATGGAAATATTTCTGAAAATATGTTCAACAAATAATTAAAATTAAAATCTCGTTTCAAACAGTCCAAAAACCCACTCGAACTATTTATTGCTTCTGAGTCCCACGTTTCATTATTTTCTATTATATTCTCAAATAGTTCGATAGTGATTCACGATTTTCAGATACTGTTAACACAAGTCGTCCATTATAGTTCTACCTAGTAGGAGCTACTTTGGGCAATCGTTTGTGGACAATGGAGTCCAAAGCTTGTGTACGTTTTGTTGACTTGGAAAAAAAAGCAGCCATGCCACTTAAAGCAACGAAAAATACTTTACACTCTTTAATGTGATTGATGGACTGGGATAAAACTAAATTTAATTTACGAGCAAAACAATGGACAAACACAGCACTTGGGAAAGTTTCTCGAACTTTAGCTTGCAGACCCCCTAATTGTCCTGCCATCACTGCAGCTCCATCATAGCTTTGAGCAACTAATTTTTTCTCTTCATTAATTTCTTTAGTAACGTTATAAACTACGGTATATAATGCATCTGCTGTACGATTTTCGGACACATTCTTAAAACCTAAAAATCGCTCTTGAATACTTCCGTCTGTTTTAACGTAGCGTATTACTATAGATAATTGGCTAAAATTAGTGATGTCAGTTGTTTTGTCCAGAATAATAGCAATTAGCCGCGCCTCGCCAATCTCCTGCTTAATTCTTTTTAGAATAATGGTTGCAACAGCGGAAATTAAATCATTCTGGATTCGATTCGACGTTCCGCGAAAAACGCTAGACTGCTCTAAATGATTTTTAAGCAATCATCATATTTAGCCATTAAACTAAGTAAATCTTGAAAATTTCCTCTATTTGAAGAAACCCTTGTTTCCTCATGACCTCTAAATCCTAATTCGTGCTGTCCGAGAAAACAAACAACATCGATAAGTCTTCTTAATATTTGCCTATTTTTATCGACTAGTTCATTGTGTTGGCGGTGACTAATTTCCAACGGTTTATTAAGAGCGTGTTCAATTCTGGTTTTGCCGAAGACTTTTTCTTTTATGACGGCCTGTACATGCGCTTTGGACATAATGTGTCTTTTTATAGCTTTACGATAATTGTTTAAATCGGAAAAACCAGTTTTATTCTAGAGACCTTATTCATTTTCAAAAAGTAAACATGGCCAACAAAATAATTTACTTATATTTTCACACCCTGTTAACCATTTAAATTGTTCGTATTGTTTTCCGGATAAAAATGTCTAATACAGTTTTTAATTTTTGTGATTAAATTTTTCATAGGCGGTTTTGCGCTTCCTTTGGAAATTATTTGAAGCTCAACAGCCAAGTTTAATGTTGAACATCCCTTTATTATTAAAACTCACACCACACATTCACACACACTCTTCTTACTAAATTCTCCAACATTTTTAACGTTATTACCGACAGTCGAAGTTGACGGTATTTGCATATCCACGTCCGTATTATTGTCTTCCATATTGCACCATGCACGACGCGACGTACGTATCACACAACACACGGATAGCCTTTCAAACAAAGAACCTACTCCAACGATAGCTTCCGTCACCACTTAAGCATACAGGACTTGGCTGCAGAGAAGCTAGCGGCCCGCATAGTTGTGGCTGGGTCGGAGTCAAGGCCGCATTTATTATGGGCTTGATAATTAAGATAATATTTTAGCATTTTTAATATAAACTAAATTAATGGTTTCCTATTTCAAAAATTACATTTCAGAAGATGTTTTGTAATTTTTTTTGGGGAAGCATTGCTTCTCTTGCTTCCATGGACTGCACGCCCCTGTTATTACAATATTTACCTTTTGCGACGAAAGTAAAACTGATTAAGATAAATAGTTTCTGAAAGCTTGCTTTCTTTTTTGATAAATCTCTTGCAGCAAAAAGTAGTTAGTTCAAAAAATCCAACAAAAGTTCTATTTTTTCGCTAATTTAGCCAATATTTGAACGGATTTAGCAGACATTGATTGTATATAATAGATATTGCGGTTTCTGAACGTAGTATTTTTGTTTTAAGTTTTGAAGTATAATTTCGGTTTTTAATTTATATGTAAAAATATGCTAAATATGCAAACGAAGAAAATTTAGAGAAGTTTTTAAAGAAAAAGACAGAGCTTATAAATTGTAATAAATCATTCTTTTAGAATAAGACAGATTTTTGTTAAAAACTAAATATCAAGAATAATAATAACTTATATTAATACAATCATAACGATAAAAAACTATTTTTACATCGATATTTTTGGCGACGCCACATCGAATTTCTTAAGGCTGATTTGTTGACCAAAAATTCATCTGCAATTTTGAATTTCAGAGCTTTGTCTAAAAATTCCAGTTTGCACTCTTAAATTATCCCCAGATATCGTGCGTCCGGTTTACGCTTATCATATTTAGAGATAATTGTTTTGGAAGTGAGTAAAAAATTCATTGTAAGATTTGAACCAGACAAACAGAGAAGTAAGGCTAATAAAGGTGTGGAAAAAAACAGCAAATGTAACTAAAGCAATATTAACTTTTTTAACAACATAATATTTATTACCACCTTTTAATCAAAAACCTTATTTCCATGCATAAGGAGAACAATGTACCAACATAATAAATATATTATAATCATCATCCGCTAAATAACTAATCAAATTCTACGGTACACTTTAACGTATTAAAAATTTACTATTTTTTCTTCAGAAAATAAAGAAATAACTAAATGTAGTATTAATGTCATTGCATTGGCTTTCTATTTAAAGCCAAAAATTCCCTGTCAGGTGCTTCTTTCAAGAACTTGTTAATATCAATGCGTTGAAAAGTTTTGAGTTTTTGGCTTGTGATCCCTTGCCTTAATCTTCAAAAGGCTTGTAAGTCTGGGAAAATTAGAGACATCAATAGTTTTGTATATCTGGAGAGTTGATATAAGCTGGTCCATAATCATGCTAGTAGAAATGTCTCGTCTAGTTCTAGAAAGTAAGCAAGCAAAACACATTTTTGCATGTATATTAGGGTCTTACCGGTACAGAAATCTATATTTAAAAAATAGGCGTTGTAAAATGAAATTTAGCCGCCCCCCTCCCCCGCTGAAGAAGTAATATTTTACATGTAAAAAAAATCTTTCGGGGTAGTTACGAAAATATTATACTAGCATTATGGAACGCTGAAAAAAAACTGAACATTGTGATTTGAATTTTAACCGCGTCCTTTTGAATTTTAAGTTTTTTTTCGCGCTAATAGAGCTACTAACTTTTTATGCTAGTCCGACAATTCGTAGTATTCCTTTAATTTTGGTCCAATAATCATATTTTGAAGTTTTAATTCAACACTAGGTTTAAATGTAAGCATAGAGTAAGCTCTAGGAACTACTTTGCCCACTTACACGCCACTGGTATGGAATGCAGCGGGCGGAGCGGGAGTAAAAATAAGGATGTTACGACCGGCCCGACAGACCGTATTGTTTCCAGTTTGATGTGAGTTTTGAATGCGAATTAACGTTGATAGTAGCGTTTTACAGTGTTTTGTTAAATTTTATTATTATGTTTATATTAAAAAATGTCTAATTCGAAGACTAAAAAGACTAGAGCCGCTTCTAGGATTCATTTATTTGGAGCAGTGACAGATTTAGATGTTAAAACTATAGGATGTTCTTCCGACCTACCAACAAGTTATTTTATGTTATGAAAGCGTTCGCCTTGAGTTAAAAGGCGAAGAAAGTAAAGAACCACCCTCAAATGCTGTTGCTAGCGCTGTAACAGAGAAATTAAAAATTATATGGCAACGTGCATCACTCCCAATTTTGACAGACACAAGAATTGTAGATATGATTCTATCGTTCCATGGCAAGAACAAAAACGTAATTAAGCCTCTAAAATCAAGAAACACACCGTTCTTAAATGAGTACTGTGTTCTTAAAACAGTGCTGTAAATGCCCAAGAGAAGGCAAGGTTCCTAAAATTGAGTGGCCATTCATTATCGATCAAAGAAAGGATCGGAAAATGGTGATCGGATCTGTGGATCATGTAATGACGCAGAAACTTCAAAACAGGGTAGAAAGACAAACTAGAGACCTCAGCCTTCGAGCACCCGTAAAAAAATAGACCTCGACTCCTCTAGAAAAGCAGAAAGTCCACAGCCAAGTTGTAGTGTCACAGCAGAGTTACAATCTGAGGAGAAAGATGATAAAGTAAACTTATCTTCGGAATTTAGCAGCTCAAATGACACCGACGAAGATTTTGAATGTCCCGAATCTCTAAAACCGAAGAGAGTCAAGATTGAAAAGCCATCGTCATAACAAATGAGGATTTCATGAACTCAAACTGCAAAAGTCGCAGATTTAACCGGAATTTCGAGTCGAACTGTTACAAAAATCACGACCGCTGTACTAGAAGACACGAATATCGTTTCAGAAAGCGGCACTTCCAAAGTAATTGACAAATGTAAAATTCGTAGAGAAATAAAACGAAACAGAACAACGTTAATATAAAGTAGTTTTTCCGACCGCAAAAACATTGAAGGACTATATTTCGATGGCCGCAAAGACCAAACAATGGTTTATCTGGATGAAAGACGCGTTGTTAGACTTGAAGAACATATCGCACTTGTAGAAGAACCTGATAGCCAATATTTTGGTCATTTGTCTTTGATTCCACCAGTAAAAGCAGCTGACATACCCACTGGTATTATTAGCTTTCTAAGAAATCATAATATTGAAGCAGAAACTCTTCAGGATTGGATGCGATGGCACAAATGTAAATACAGGGTAGAAGAGGGGAGTTATACGCAACATTGAGATTTATTTAAAAAGACCTTTGCAATGGAGCTTCTGTTTATTACATGCAAACGAATTGCCTCTTCGCCATTTGTTGCTCCACTTGGATAGTCACACAAAAGGACCGTATAGCTTTTCTGGACCTATTGGTAGCTTACTAAATGACTGTGTACTAAAACCTGTTGAAAATTTTAATATTGTTAATGCGGAAATGCCTGAGATTGACAAAAATGATCTTAGTACTGATCAGAAATATCTACATGATATTTGTGGAGCTATAAAGAGTGGAATATGTCCTGATAGCATAGCCAAGAAAAACCCAGGGAAAATGGCACACTCAAGATGGTTGACCACATCAAATAGAATTCTTCGACTTTATATCTCTACCCAGAGTCCATCCGAAAATTTTCAACTTCTGGTAGAATTTGTTACGAAAGTCTATGCGCCCATGTGGCTTAGAATAAAATCAAAACCATTTAATTATGATGGGGCTCGACATTTGTGGAATTCCATAAGTCTATGTCGGCAATTTCCGGACAACGTTAAAGCAATTGTCTACAAAGTCTTTGAAGGTAATGCGTATTTCGCGCATCCTGAAAATATATTAATAGCGATGATGACAGATGAAAGACAACACGTAAGAGAACTGGCTATCAGAAGAATCCTTAAAGTCGGGAGAAGTAGTTCAAGCCAATCACAAGGGTATTTAGAACTCCAAAGCTAAATTTTAATGCCGACGACTACATCGACCTAATAAATTGATCTGAAATAGATATTTCAGAACCTCCTTTAACGATGACCTTTGGAGCTCGACGTGCGGCCACCTCCCCGTGGTGATTTCTGGGTTAATTTGGAACTTCAAGTTACTTTTTTAAAAAATCTAGAACATTTTTCATCTTGGAGTTCCAAATTAAGCGAAGAGCCGTACAGGTAAAGGGGCGCGGCTAAATTTTTTTCCGCATGTTAGTTGGGACACTCACTTCAATATAATAACTACTCCAAGCGTGTTTTATTGTTTATAAAAAAACATCTCTTTAGAGGGGGAGGGGGGTGGTCAAATTTTGATTCACAGTGATCGGATTTTTTATACAGTTTTCGACACCTGCAATGCAAACTTTTTTCACTACCCCTCCAAGAAAATGAAAAAAGAATTTTTTTTGCCATTTTCGACCCACCTTAATGTATATATCTTTAACCTGCCTAACTTTCATGCAGTCTTCTAACACCTTAAACTCTTTATTTTACACCTCAAGAGATTTTTCCGGTAAAATTTGAAATGTAGAGGTCTTTGCCTCTTCAAAAATTTTTTGCGGAATTTCTTGGTGATCTATTTAAAAAAAAACTGATTCCTCGTAAAATTCAGTATCTTTTCGAAAACTAAATAACGTATAATGTCATTGTTGCTTATTATTTACAAAAGAAAATCACAACCATTGATTGATCGATCTAAATCGATTATTCTTTTGAGAAAACATAAAATAGTGCTGCTGTTGGATACAATTTGGTTGGCACTCAAGTGTTATACATATAACTCACTCACAACATTTACAAGCGTGAATTATATGTAATATAATACACTTGTACTATAAATAACTATAAAGGCCAACAAAATCGTATTAATTAATTTACATTTACCTTAAGTACCTTACGTTACCGCAGACAAACAGATACATCATTATCTAAGTGAATAATTTAATTAAATTCATAAGCGAACGCGCGACTGTCTAATTGAGCGCTTATTAGTTGACATAATGTTTAGTAGTTATTTAACTTCATATTTAGCATGCTTTGATGCAAACCTACAATTATATAACACGTTATCGCTGCTTAACGATGAAAGCCATTTCGATGAATAGATCATAGTGATGTAAATTAATCGTTACAAAGTTCGCGTTACTAGACGATCACTAAACATATCCCGAATATACAGGGTGTCCGGTAGCTACATGGCATACATTCGAATTCGTATAGGAGAGGTCAAAATAACTTTTTATAGAAAAGGGTCACTTAACTGTGATTCACCTTTTCGGCTTTAATTTTTGAATCGGCTTGTGTAATTTAAAGAAATTTTATTATTTTATGTAGGCTGTAAAGTGTTAAATTGGAATTACTATCCGACGTTTCTCCTACGATTGCACGAGGCATCTTCAGTGATCTTTACTCCACAAGATCTGAACAGTGAAGAACTCGAAGAGATTGAGGCGGGCTTTTATACCCGACTTGTGCTCGCCGAACCGTGACCCTGTGTTAAAATCGGTTTCCACGTGTGATGAGCCCGTAACCTGTATCTCTATTAAAATTTTTTGTATGTTTAAAAATTTCAGTAGATTCTCTAATTTTTCGTTCATAAAATCCTGGGACCGAGGCTAGAACCATGGTTTCCTTTACATTTATAATATGACCAGTGGTATGCTGGTGTTCAGCTACAGCAGATTAAACAATTTGCTTCTTTTTAATACATCTCGTTCATGTTCCTTAAGTCTAGTTTATTTACACAAGGTCACGATTCCGTGAGCACAAGTCGGGTATAAAAGTCGGCCTGAATCTCTTCGAGCGCAAGTTGTCCTGACTATGCAAAAACCACAGACTCGCCATAATAGGACCAGAGCAACCAACACACCTCTCCTGTGGTAACGGGAGACCAACTGTGTTGGACATTGCACTCCTGAGAAACATCAGGGAAGAGTTAGACATAAACACTCTGAATGAGGGTACATCAGACCACAACCCGGTACTCCTGCAACTAGGAGTAAACCTCAACAGAGTGAACCACAACCCCAAGAAGACGACCGACTGGAAGGCCTATCAAAGGCGTCTGAAAGCTGAAATCGGAATCCCTGAGATCCGCGCTCCTCAGGGACTAGATGAGGCCGTAAGACATTTAGAGATAGCCATTCTGAATGCCTTCCATAAAAATACAGTAGTGAAAGACATAAGCAGGCATCGACAAACCGAGTAGCTTCCTGAAAGTCTCAGAAATGAGATCAGGACCAACAGACGCCTCCGCAGGATCTACGCCAGATCCCACGAGGAAGAGGACAGGACTGCTCTAAACCAACACTCCCAATTTTTGAGAGATCGGTTACAAGAGCACAGAAACAACAAGTGGCAGGAAAAACTGAACTCCTTAGACATGTATCACCCAACAGCCTGGCAGATGCAACGTGCTCTTAGAATGGACAAACGTCCAATTCCTCCTCTCCAAGGTGTAAGTGGCCCGTTCTGCACCGATGGGGACAAAGCTGTAGCCTTAGCGGACGCCATAGTCCAACAAGTTCAGCTAAATCAACATCCAGAGGAGGAAGAAGAGCACACCGACGAGGTCAACGACTCAGTCAGAGACTTGGATGCTAGGATTTTACCACAACAAAATCCACATCCTGTATCACCCGGGGAAGTTTAAGACATCATCAGGAAACTGAAGGTTAACAAAGCCCCTGGAGCCGACGGCATTACTAATAAGATGCTGAAATATTTTCCAAGAAACGATACAGTGCGATAGCCAACATCATCAACTCCATCATCAGAACATGCTATTTCCTTAGCACATGGAAAAAAGCAGAGGTCATCGTCATTGAAAAACCAGGAAAAGACAGGACACAATCACAAAACTACAGGCCCATCAGTCTACTCTCTGAGAGCTAGATGCCATCCCAGATGAGTAATTTTAGCAGAAGGCCATAGGGGCAATTTTCTTGGACATCGAACGATCTGTCCACAAAATGTCAGTAGCTGGATACAAGAGAAGAAATATAAAGCTTATTAGGAGCTATCTGAATGACAGATCATTCACAGTCAAGGTGAATGACTCACATTCAGCTCTAAGAGGACTAACAGCTGCAGTAACCCGAGGGTCTGTGCTGGGACCCATGCTATACTCCATCTTCTCTCACGATGTTCCAATCGGAGAAGAGCATAACTTCAGCACTCTACGCTGATGACGCAGCTATCCTACACCATAGTAGGCGACTGCAAGAGGACATTGATAACCTTCACGACTGGTGTGTCAAATGGAAGGCTAAGATCAACCCCCAGAAGTCATAAGCAATCCTATTCCAGCGAAGGAGACTGGCTCCAAGAGCCAGAATCCGAGTTGGAGATGTACAAATCCCTTGGTCAATCGAGGTCAAGTACCTAGAGATGACCATGGATAGAAGCTTGACATGGAACAACCAAATCAACACTGCGAGGGCAAAAACCAGACAAGCAATGAGTAAAATTTATCAATTGCTCTGTTGGAAAAGCGAAATGGGACTGAGGACCAAACTGTTACTGATCCAAACAGTAGCAAGGAGCCAACTCACCTATGGCTCCACATCCTTCGGATATGCTTCTAAATCCCATCTTATGAATCTGAAGAGGACTGAAAACAAACTTATTATGATGGCAGCTGATGCCCCATGGTTTATCGGGAATGAGGACCTGCAGGGTGATCTTCAATGGACACCTATTGAAGACTTCATGCGGCAAAAGGCCACCCGAGTCTTCAGGGCAGCCGAAAATCGTCCCAACGAAAACCTACGTGACCTGGTAGACTATGATCCACTAGCTCCGATTCGCAACAATTGGACAAGGTACAGGAGGCCTAGACACGGGCTCCTGCACTAATATACTCAAGGATGGAAGTGGGTAAATCGAAATTTCTGAGTCTCCGTGCTCCTCAGAAACTAGATTTTGCTCGCAGAAACCCTTAGAGTATCAATAAATAGTCAACAAACCAAGAATAGGACTCCCAGGTACCTCAGCTGGCTCCGGCGTGAGTTGTAGCTGAACCTGAGGTAAAAGAAGAGGATCCCAGATACCTCAACTGGCTCCGGCGTGAGCTGCAGTTGAACCTGAGGTAAAAGAACACCCCACCTCAGCCTCAACACTGCAGGATCACGGAACAGGAGTGTCGCTGAGGACCCAGAAACGAAGACCACCAAACGTATTGGACGGAGGGACACTGGCAACGGCAGAGTGGACCACGGGACAGTAGGACGTAGGCAGCGGCAAACCGGACAGAAAAAAAGGGATAGCGGAGAAATATCTCAAACTGGTAAGACGACACTCTCATTATTAATAATCTCTTTTATATCAGATGTTTACAAGTATCGACAGGTGGCAAAAACAACCTGCTAAGCGAGGACCTCCCCCCACGACGCAGTGAGGACCATGCCCTTTATAGGAGCTTCTCCCGGAAGGACGGCATTAACTCTATCGAAGGATCCTTAGCTAGTCCAATGATGGTCCATCTGATGGAGGCCAGTTGGGGTTTAGTGGGTATTGTTGACTCTGACAGGTGAAAACCTGATAAAGCAATGAGCCCTATACTGTTTTCCCTTCCTCCGGAAGGGAATTCGTGCGTAAAACCATTTAAGTCAAAGCATTAAGTCAAAAAAAAAATCGAGCTCATTCAGTATTCAGATCTCGTGTAGTAAAGATCCCTGAAGATGGCTCGTGCAATCGTGCAGTCGAAGGCAAAACATCGGAGAGTAATTCCAATGTTTGTTTCGATAAAATTAGCCGTTTTTGAAAAAACTCAGATTTTTATAAAACATCGTTATTGAAATAATAAATCAGAATACTACAATAAATCACCAGTCGGTTTTATCTCTTTAACAATGTGTTATTGACAAATTTTGTCAAAATTGTCTAGGTAGGATTTGGTATACAAACATTATTCCTATAGCGGATATGCTGATATGTACATGATTTATTTATATATTATTGCTGATATGTACATAATTTATTTATATATTACATATATATTTATAGAAGAAGTTATTCTGAAACATTTTCAAATCGACGTTTAGCGCACCAAAGAACTGTTAAAATGGTTGGTCGTAGCCTAAAAGAAATACGTAAAAAGTCAAGTTAATTTTAAAAAAAAAATGCTAAAAGTAGGTAATTTTTTGCTGATCCTATTTAGGAAGATTTTGCCGCATAGTGGTGGAGAAGAGCTTACAACAAGAGCAAGGAACCCTAAGTTAACGAAGGAAACTCTGGATGAAATTGCTAAAGATCCTTCTAATAATATAAAAAAGCTGCCGCCCCAAGTTCATGCGATAAAATTATCCATCAGACTCTTCGAGAATTACTGTTACATCCTTAACACGCCCAAAATATATAAGCTCTGTTTCTCGCTCATTATCCGCCCCATTTGAGAAATTCAGTTTGTCAGCACTTATTAAGATGGGCCTGTTGTCTAACCACCAAGATGACTCGACATGACTCCATTGGATTTATTTTTATTGAAAAATTTAAAGAAGCTTGTATATTACGATGCCGCGCCGGTTCACACCAGGGAAGACCTGGAAGTAAAAATGACACTCAATTTCAACGATATCCAAGACGATCCAGGAATATTGTTTCAAGTATAACGAAAACCCATCCGCCAGATAAGCAATGCACATTTTTGACATTTTTGCGCTTAAGTGATTTCCGTCATAAAGATACAGTTTTAAGCAATTTTATAATTTAATCTTTACCTATTCCTCTTAAACTACGACAACCCCTTCAATTTCTTTTGTACGGTACACTTCGAGTTCGAAATGTATCAGAACAAATTCTTCTTGCCTCCATATAATGGGTCAGTGCTTGATCATAAGTTAGATGCATGTCATAATTGCAGATTTTACTATTTTTATGCGATTTATTATTTATTGAATGTCGGTACTTTAACGTGTTATACAAAAACGTGATTTTTTCGGAAACGGCTAGTTTTATCGAGGTATAGTATTTTTTTTTAAAGAGTAATGAGCCAAGTATTTAAGAAATTAGTTTTCAGCTGTGTAAAATGAGACCTGTCAAATTGTTAACACCACGAGTGTGGTGGCAAGTCTGCTCCTGAATTCCCTGATGATATAAAACATCTATTGTAGGATGACAGAACGAAAGCCTTCACGGCTGTGGTCAATTAAGAAATCATGGTTCTTGGGATTAGACCGAGTCAAAATGGAATTAATATCCGATGTTTCGCTTTCGATTCCACGAGGCATCTTGAGGAATATTTATTTCAGAGATCGAAACATTGAATGAGCTCGGAGAGATCTAGGCCGACTATTTATAGTCGAACTGTGACCCGATGTAATGATCGATTTCAACGTATTAGATATACATAATACATTACACATACTCCTACCGTTTGGAAAGGAATAATGCCCAAAAATTGTCCAGTTTTCTTGTTTGTGTTGAAGATTGTACGTATGTTGGACCGGCGAAGTAACCTTGCAATTTTATCTGTGATTCCGTGTATAAATAGAAGAACTACACTTCCTATCCGTAACTCCTTATTAGTTTCATTTCGTGGAGTAGGTTTGTTATATTTTCTAATTGATCGTCTAATGTCCTCAGTCCAATATCCATTCCCTCTTAAAGCTTGAGTCAGTTTGTCTGTTTCCGATTGTAAACCAAAGAATTAATAATTTATTGCTATTGTGCCGGACGATGATGTGAATTTGCATTTAGGTATCTGTTCGTATTCGGTGGTTTACTGTACACAGAGTGCCCCAAGGGGAACCATCCCCTCCCATTGTAAGAGAAGATGCCTCGTGCAATCGATGGCGAAACGTCGGATAGTAATTCCAATTTGACACGGTCTAATCCCAAGAACCATGATTTCTTAATCTATTGTAGTATGGTTTTATGAGTCTACATACAATATTTAATTTTTTCCGGTTAAAAGAGTCAGTTCAAATGTGAGAAGCGAAAAAGTATCTCTTGACAAAAAATCCAAATGTGCCCGGGCATTTGGATTTTTTTTCTGACAGACTAGAGTTATTTCAATCTCCCCTATATGCATCCAAGAGCATACCATATACTTACCGTACATCTTGTATAAAATATTGGTTACCTTCTCGCCTTCGTTATTTTCGTTACTTCCTATTTGCAAGTCCTAATCCACCTAATTTTTAATTTACGAGTTTGAAACGAAACGAGTGGTTTTCTGCCTCGGTTGTTTCTATTAATTTGAATCAAGTATAAATCGGCATTTTATTGTTTTATGTTTCATATTGTTACAATTATTACTTTAAACAGAGAGTTCTAAATTATGTTAATTACAGAAAGCTCGTCTTTTACAGAGCGGAAATCTAAAACATTGTATCATAAATACATATTTTTACAAATATTAAGTTGTGTTGTTGGTTTATGGCTGACATACCTCAAGTGGATCAAAACTAATTTACATACGAAGAAATTTTTTTTGCAGACACATCGTTTCGTCTTCTGAGAAGTCGGCTGTAATGTCATCATGGGGATGATAACCTATAGCCTCATCCAGGATACTTATATCATCTAAACATTTACTCTCCTTTTAGAAATCGACTAGCTTCAGAGCCTCTTGAAAAATATTTTTAACATCCTTCATTTTAAAAGTGTTATACCTGACCACAGAACCTTTAACTTCAGCCCAAACCAAATCTGTGGGATTTGGTTTACAATGGTATGATGGAAGTCGAAATACTTTAATATTTCACTCTAGAATCATTTCATTAGCCACATATTTTGTGCAAGGAGGGTATTTTAAATGAACAATTGTAAGTAACATTTTAATTATATTTCTTTTAAAGTAAGCCATTGAAAAATATTGTTTTCTCTCTAAGAAGCATTTTTTTAAGATTTCTGGAATGGTAGCTAGCGCTGTCCATAACGATAACCGATTAAGAAGAGACTATCCGCATTTACATCTTCTTGCTATAATCATTGGTTTTCTTTGCTAAGATGCTAGAAATTATCTATTAGTATATCTTATTATTACGCGCCTTCCTCTGTCAGAAGGCATTTTAATTCTAAGAAAGTTTGACGCGAACTTGTTATGTTCTTATGTTCTCCACCCAAGTTTAGTCCAAATAAAAAAATTTAAAAATTGGCTCAATATTCAAGTCAAGAGCGACTAAATTTGTAAAACTGTTACATTGAAAATAATAAAAGTCCAGCACTTCAGAGAGTATCGCCGAATATTTCCCATAGCAAGGATACCAAACAAGAAAATGTTTTGACAAAATTTGCAGTAATTTGTCAATTCATGGAGTTTTGAAATATAGAAAAAGAGAAAAAGCCCGTTCAGTCGTCTCTGAAGATTTTCAAGTGGAGGTTTTATTATAATTCATTTAATATCCTACCAACTTTTTAAGAGATGCACAAATGAATTTGAATTTTTCTATGACCAGCATACATCGAGGATCTGTGTTTTTTGACTACTACTTTGGATAGATAAATAATTTTAAACCTTTTAAGAAATCAAATTAAGGAAAAACTCAATGTTCTTCCAAAACATATTCGAGTGGACTTGATATATCAACAAGATAGTGCCCCATACCACTACGGAGAAGATATAAGAGCTTGTTTAAGGGATTAGATTTGACACCCTTAGACTATTTTTATGGGGCACACTTAATGATAGAGTGTATAAAAATCAAAACAAGTATTTTCTAAATGAAATAAAACAAAAAATTCGTGAAGAAATTAATTATTAGGCTTAATAATACTGACGCCGTTCGAATTGCTTTGGCAAACATTCAAGTGCGATATACACTGTGTATAGCAGAAAACGGACAGTATATGGAAAATCAATTATATATTCATTTGTTTTAAATTTTTCTTGTTTTTCTATTTCCATATAACCTGTTGTTATTTTATCTGTTGTTATATGTTGTTTATGTTGATAGCTATGTTACTCAAGAAGTCTCCCAGCTAGCACTAAAGTAGCTACAACTGTTTCCACTACTACTCTTTAAGAATTTTTACGTATTTATTACTAATAATCCTACTATATATTAACAAACACTTTGGGTTACACGTTTTTAAGTATTATATGTATTTGTTACTGCGAATAATACTTTATAGTAATTTTCCATGTAGAGTAATTATATAATACCTACTGCGCTACTATGCAACTACTTAAGGAATTGACTCCAAGGTCGTCATTTCTTTTCCGTGACGTAATAGTAATTATTCAAAGTTACTGCTACTAAATTGCAACTTTTAAGTATCAGTACCTTCTTGAACCTTGCAGAGACTACTCCATTACGTTCAAATATATTCTTAGAGTAGAAAAAGTTATCGTCTACTGTTACTTTAAACTGGCTATTACCAGTCGTTATTCTTCTGTTGCAACTTAGAAGTAAGAATTACAGTAATTATTTACTACAAGTAAACTATTACCTTTTGTCCGGAGATAGGGGGTGCTAACACGAGATTCGGTCGGTGATTTTATAAGGACAGTGGCAACAATAGAGTAAAATCGTTTTGTTTATTTTTCTCCTACGTGGGTTTCTTATAAGGTTTGTTGTTTTAGTGTCTTATTTTATTAGTTTTTGTGATTATTAAAATAAATATTGATTCAAACGAGAAGCCCTCAGCCTTTGACCATAGGGAGAAATATATTTAAGCCTGGTTCACCTGTTTTTTGCTTGTAATTATAAAGTGTTTGTGATGAATGCGTAAATGATTATGACCGTAAATATCTTAAGTTTAAGTTTACTCCAAGAAAAGTTATTAAATATTGCATATTATTATATTTTGGTTTTATTTTGCTGTAAAAGACAATATTGTTTCATGTCTTAATGTATGTTTTACTTCATTTGAGGTAGAAGCTCTCTAAGATTAGCATAGAAGAAACTTTATTTTGTAGGCCTTCTTCAGTACATATTACATTGTTAAATTCACTTGGCAGACAACTCTCATTAATCGCTTGCACAAACATTGTTATTTGTTAAAAATCTAAATGAAAAAGTAGGTTTGTACTAGATCGTTCGAATAGATTATTAAAGTAAAACATTAACATAGCCCTACATTTACAATTGACGCTGACAGAGGTTGTCAATATAAAGGAGATTAATTTAGTTATATTTTGCGAAAAACTACCGATAATATGGGTGCCCCCATTTAAACCTTTAGAAATTTTGCATCAATTTGGAGGGTGGGCTTCTATTGTCGCCACTGTCCATCTAAAGTCTTCTAAATTAGTTGTGTATGTGTTGTGTTATCGTCTACGAGTAACAAGCTAAAATAGTTTACAATTGCTTCACATACCATAAGAAAAAAAAGTAACTTTCCTCACTCTGCCGCATTTCATAGAAAATTAAAAATATCACAATTTGGTTATGTCATACCTGAACAAAACCACCTAAAGCAGTATTTTAGGGAAACAAAAAATAAAAACGTAACAAAAAGTTATGGTTATGATAGATGGCAGAATTATAGTAGTGACTCAAGTACCGCAACTCTCCGCATGCTACGAAATTTTAAAGAACCGGCGGAATGTTTCCAAATCGTAACCGCTTGGTAATAATATACAAAATAGGTTTAATAAGAACTTTGTAGATAACTTTATTCGTACCACCTTAGTGTTTAAGGCTAAGACTGTTTAAATCCGTATGTGGGTCGTAGACACTTGGTGTTAAGTAATTTTCTCAGTAAAGAAATGCAGTCAAGCTAAAAGTTAAAGTCCAATAGAACGCCATTGTTTATTTTCATCTTCCCTATAAATATTTAGCTATGATGTTTGTTTTTGTAAGTATAAAGATTAAAAATGAAAAAAAATCACTTTTTATAATAAGATATTTAATGACAATTACTATTTAAACCAAAGTCCAAAATTACATTTTTAAGATTTAAATTGGCCAATATATTTAACCAAAATGTATTGAAAATTAACGAATTTTGAAAGGCGCGTAATTTTTTTACGAGTATCATCAGCATATTCACCAGAGAAATTGCCTGCTTTATAATTTTAGGTCCTTAGCATAGAAAACTAAGTGAAATACATGTATCCTACCTCAAATACCAATAACGTATTCTATTCGCTCTACACCATATTCCCAATTTGAGTTTGGAGTCGCCATAACTGTTTTGTTTGTATTTATCTCATATAAGGATGACCCGGTAATATTTTGATTAAAATTCAATATGCCGACTTAGTGAAATGTGAAAAAAATTATTACTAAAAAAACTAATTATCCAATTTATCTCAAATTTTGTACGAAAATTAAGTATTACAACTGGTAAAATTTTGGTACGAATCCAAGATGGCGGAACAAAATGGCGGTAAAAAATTATTACTAAAAAAATTAATTATCCAATTTACCTCAAATTCGGCCAAAAAAAATGTTGCATAACCATAACAAACAAACAAAAGTATGCTTTATTGCCGCAGGGAAATTGTTGCAATTTTATGGAAAAAGCGAAATTTACCTTAAAAGAAAAAAGAACAATACAATGAAAAACGAAATATTAATCGAAAATAAATCATATTTTTCGATAGGTCAATGCAAATACATAAATGGTAAATATAACATTCTTTAGGACATAACATTGCCGTAAAACGGTTAATAAATCCAGGTGACTTTAACAATAAAAAAATAAATAATACATATGCGAGGTGATTAATTTGGATGACATTGAAATTAAAATTCGGCGATCTTAAACTCTATTTTGTTATCGTTATATAAAAATATTATAAAATGATTTTCAAATTCGATGTTAGCAGCTGGAACATGACACCCAAAAAGATTAAAGTAAACAAACAAATAAAAAAAAACATTTTATAGAAACTTATTCGTTATAAAAATCATTAACGCAGTAAATGATGAGAATGAACTGGTAACATTTTGGTATGAATATAAGAAAGCAAAATAAAATGGCGGCCTAATAAATATTTAAAAATTCAGTCTAAAAAAACTACTTATTAAATTAATTTCAAATTTTGTGCAAGCAATAAGTGTGATATAAAGATAAGCTGGTAAAGTTGTGTTACGAATTCAGGATAGCGAAACAAAATGGCGGCGAAATAACATGTTAAAAAATTAAAGTAAAAAAACCTTCTTATTCAATACATTTTAAATTATGCCCAAAATCAGGTAGAAACTGGTAAAATATTGGTAGCGATCGAATATATTGGAACAAAATGGCGTCCAATAAAAATGTTTGAAAAGACAGTATATATGTGTTCCTAAATAACTATGTACTGAACTAAATTGGTTCACACGTCACTTCCTAATAAAAGAAAAAAAATATTGCAAGACCTGCTGCTAAATTTTTAATGCGAATTATGAAAATTAGGATTTTTGTTGTTGTTTATTAAAATAAACCCATACCGTTATATGTTTTTTAAAAGCTTATAAAAAGATAAATTATTTTTTTGACAAATATACAGGATGTCCTGTTTTAAAAAACCATCAACATTGGTAGATATTTCGAAAACAGTAATATTAAAAAAAAATCCGACTGCGTTACTGGATTTTAGGTAAAAAGTTCTAAAAGGATTCGTTTTTATCTGTTTGGCAAGTTGTCAGCCAAATGAGATACAAGGGGTACCTGAAAATACAATATTTTCAATATCAGTCTTAATCGGATTAAATAAAGACAGAAATAAGGAAGTGATGAATAGGGTGAATTATTACTATTCGGCTACTTAAATGGAGCTACACAACTCCGTACTATCTACGTAATGGTCAAAGTTACAGTTACATGTTATTCACGAAATAGTTACCCTAAAATTGTTCTACATTTTGGTAATGACTACATAGTCTCAGCTAAAACCACCTGGCAACACCAAGTTCCGGTTACTTCAATGAAAATACTTGTGATAACAATGACGTATTCATGATTAAAAGTTTCTAATATTAATTTTCAGTAATGGTTTTAAATTTAAAATTTAGCAATAAATAAATATAGAATAAAATTCGGACTATAGTTACTAGACTAGTAGTAGACTACACAAGTAGAGATATTATCCATTCCATGGCCTCCTATATTTTTTTTTGAGTATCACAATATTCAAGAGATAAATTGAGATTTTCTTAAAATTTCGATTTTCTCTGTAGCCATTGAATTTAGGTATAGAACATATATATATATATATATATATATATATATATATATATATATATATGAAAAAGTGGGTATTTTTATGATCATTTGCATACAAAAAAACATAGTAGGGGTTCTATTTAAAAAAATCGACTTTTTCACTTTAAAAAGGTTTATCATCATTGGGACACCCTGTATACATGGAAACATAATATTTTTAAAAACGTTTGTAACTTTTTTTCTGTTATTTTTTCTATTGCGGATTTCCAGATAGTATAGTGGATACTTTTATGTGTAGATGTACAGGGTGTCCGGATTTAGTCGCAAAAACAGGGTATCTCGCTTATTTTTAAAGATAGAACCTTGCGGTTTTCAAGAACCTAAGCTAATTTTTTGTGAAACTCATGAAGCCGTAAACAATACAGGGCGAAATAGAAAATTTTGCATTTTGGGACCCCCCTCGTATCTCGGTTATCCTTTAACTTAACGCAAAAGGAAAAACTGCTGCTTATGCAGTTTTTTACGCTGGATCCAGTGGCGTAGCCATATTTTTCATTTGAGTTGTTATTTTTTGGGACACCCTATATATTTGTCCAGAAATTGATTTGTACTTTTAAAAGCTTCTCAAAAATATATAATAGTATGGGTCTATTTTAATAAACAACAACAAAAATTTTAATTTTTATAATTATCATCCCAAATTTTGCAGTAGGCCATGCAAAACGATGCCGTTTTCTTTTGTTTTCTTGGAAGCAAATGACATTTCCCAATTTTGTACGGGTATATAAAATATAGCGCTAGTTTTTTGTATTTATTTATTGTGTAACAATATATTTGTATTAATATGGAAGAAAACCAAACTTTCAAACATTATGAAAAGTAAGATATGTTAGCTTGTTTTATATTAAGTAATGAAAATGTTGAAGCGGCTTCTGAGATGTATTTTAATAGGTAAATAGTTAATTTTTAGGTATGTTGAAATACTATTGCTTAATTTTTATTTAGATATCCAGAAAGGAGGCAACCTAATATATCCACTTTTTATCGGATAAAAAAGAATTTACTTAATCACGGATCATTTATCAAACCTCGTACGAAAACATATAATAAAGAAAATCGGGAGGCTGAGGAAATTACGGTTTTGGCTAATGCAGAAGCTTACCCTACAAACTCTTGTAGGGCCAGTGAAAAGAACATAGGGATTCCAAAAACTAGAGTTCAAAAAATTCTAAAAAAGCACAAATACCACTCATACAAATTTAGGCTCGTGCAGCACTTACAGCCAGGGGATGCAGAGGGTCGGGTAGTGTTCTGCAATTATTTTCGAGAAAGATGCGATATGGTTAGAGATTTTGAAAGGAAGGTTATATGGTCAGACGAAGCACATTTCAGTAATTCTGGTATACTCAATAGGCACAATAGTAGATTCTGGTTCCAGGAAAATCAACACCAAATATTTCCCAGAAGACAGCAGGGCAGGTTTGGTCTAAATGTGTCCTGCTTTATATTAGGAACACATATAAAATTTTATATATTTGAGGGAAATCTAACAGCCAATCGCTATATAGAAATTTTAGAGGCAGCTATACCTGAATTACTTGACGATGTTCCTCTAGCGCAAATTAACGAAATTTATTTTCAACAGGACGGTGCTCCTGCACACAATTCTGGAATGACGAGATTATTTCTGGACAATAATTTTACCAATCAATGGATCGGAACAAATGGACCTATAAGATGGCCCCCTAGGTCCCCACATTTGTCGATTTTAGATTTCTTTCTATGGGAATATCTGGAAAATAGAATTTACAAAGACCACTATGATTTAGGAAATGCAGTAAGAGAAAATTTTCGCTATTTACAAAATCATCCCGTTATTTTGCTTAATTCCCTAAAACGAATACGAAAATTGTGCGAAGCATGCATAAAACAAAATGGAAATCAGTTTGAACAGTTCTTTTGAGTTCCTTGGTTACTGTAGTTCTTATACGACAGTTGATTTTTGCTGAAAGGCTTGTTACATAATAATTTATTACTGTTTTGTTCTTGTGTTACATAAATCTAGGTAGGTGGTACTTTTTTGGTGCGAAATTATCAATACATATTTTGATAAATAGATTTAATTTCATATTTATTTTGATTTATTGTTAGGATGTAGATATTGTTGACAACTTTAAATAAAAGGCAGCACTGTTTTGCATGGCCTACTGCAAAATTTGGGATGATAATTATAAAAATTAGGATTTTTGTTGTCGTTTATTAAAATAAACCCATACTATTTAATATTTTTGAGAAGCTTTTAAAAGGACAAATCAATTTCTGGACAAATATACAGGGTGTCCCATTAAAAAAAAACACAACTTTGGGTCATATCTAAAAAATAACAACTCAAATGAAAAATATGACGACTGGATGCAGCGTAAAAAACTGCATAAGCAGCAATTTTTCCCTTTGCGTTAAGTTAAAGGATAACCGAGATACAAGGGGGGTCCCAAAATGCAAAATTTTTTATTTCGCCCTGTATCTCATAAACGAAGAAGGCTATGAAAATTTTGTTTACGGCTTCATGAGTTTTACAAAAAATTGGCTCAGGTTCGTGAAAACCGCAAGGTTCTATCTTTAAAAATAAACGAGATACCCTGCTTTTGCAACCAAATCCGGACACCCTGTACATTACGAATGTGATAACATATGAAAAATAACGATTCTTAAATCACGAGTCCTACTACCAAAAGTAACCGTTACATGTACGTAAAAGTAACGAAACTCTTCATCACTATTTTATCACCGCGTTCGTCCTAACCGGACGTAGCATCTAATATAATTGCATCAGAACTTTCTTCTGCTTTGACGGTCAGAACGCGTTTAGCACTTTTTGTTTGATCTGGTTATAACACAGATTATTCAACGAAAAATAAGGCTGAGTAATTACGACTGTTTTTTTTTCTTCTAGCAAGTTCTTAGCAATACGTCTCGGACATAAACCGTTTAAGATGCTTAGAACATCTAAATAAATTGTAACTAGGTATGTGAAATAGAAAGTATAATGGTATTTTACGAAAAATACAATGATTGCATGAGAGGAGCGGTTGATAGCATATATAACACTATATAACACTTAATTCTAGCGCGAAATTTGAAATTAATCAAATAAGGAGTTTTTCAGAAGAACTTTTTAAAAATTTTATTAGACCGTCATTTTGCTTCGCCATCTTGGATTCATATGTAGTCAGTTTTTTGGCTACTTAATATTTTTTCACCCCTCTCTAGGGGTAGCGAGAGGAGGTTAAACGTTTGTATTTAAGTGCAGCGCCATATCGAATTTTACTTTATTTTGGAGACGTCCAAAACACAAAATTTTCTGCGCAAAACGATGATCTCTATGCCGACCTGTTTTCAAATGACAAGGTATCTAAATAAGATTTCCAGTCGTAGAGTAAAATCTGTTATTTTTATTTTGTAGGATGTTAAAAAAAATCACCGCTAACTTTTTGGCAATAATAAAGTCTACTTCCAAATTTCGGGCGTCATGCGTCACACTAAGCATCATCGGTAATATTTTGTTGCAGTTCTTGTAAATTATTAGGTTTTTTTAAGAGAAAAATTTGCTCTTTAAAGTAACCCGAGGGAAACAAATCAAGTGGAGCAAGGTCCTGTGACCGAGCTGGCCATTCAACGGCTACACGACCCCCAATCCAGCGCCCAGGAAAGTTAATACGAAGATACTTTCTGACGGGTAATTAAAGATGCGGGGGCACTCCATCCTGCTAAAAATCCTGGTCCTAGTTAATATCATTGTCTTTAATAGCTGCTACAATTACAGGCATAATAGTGGCTTTTAACAGTTTTCAGTATTTTTTTTTTACCCCGAACTTATAAATTTTCCTTTTCTTTTGAATAGTGAAGTGTGACCCACTTTAGTTTAGCTCATAGTCAGTTTGATAACACATATACGTATACTGTTTCTTTAAACAACTTTATTAGCTGCCGTTTTGTTCCATCATATTGAGTTCAAACAAATATCTTATCAGTTTCTATTTACGCTACACTTCATTTTTTGACATAATTTAATAAGTAGTTTTTACACTGATTGCCAATTGAATACGAAACATTTTTGACTTTGATGTTTTAAACATTTCATTTTGTCGACATTTTGTTCCTCCATTTTGAATTCGTACCACAATTTCACCGGTTTATCTCTATTTGATACTCAATGCTCACCCAAAATTTAAAATGAATCTAAAGTAGCTTTTTCGGACTGATTTTTTAACTGTTCTATTTGGCGGCTATTTTGGATTCATACCAGAATGTTACCAGATCATTTCTATATAAACTTCCTTTTTGTGCCAAATTTGAGATAATTTGGATTAGCCTTTTTAGTGATAATTTTCTAACATTTCGCCAGGCCGTCTCACTTTGTTCAGTCATACTGAATATTTACCAAAATGTTACCAGATCATACCCACAAGATCTTTAATTTTTGACCAAAATTTGAAGGGGATCGGTTAAGTAGTTTTTTGGGTATGCTGTCTGTCTGTCCGTCCGTCCGTCCATCCGTCCGCTGTCTATCCGTCCGTCCGTCCGTCCGTCTGTTCGTCTCTCTGTTCGTCCGTCTGTCTGTCAATTTATTTCAAATTTTGCATAAACAGCAAGTATTATGTTGGAATCAGAAAATTTAAATATGAATATGGGATACTTAGAACGAAAGCTTTCACGGCTGTGGTCAATTAGGAAATTATGGTTCTTTGGATTAGACCGTGTCAAAAATGGAATCACTTTCCGACGTTTCGCCTTCGATTGCAGGAGGCATCTTCAGGGATCTTCACTTCACGAGATCGTAACACTGAATGAGTTCGGAGAGACCCAGGCCGGCTATTTATAGTCGACCTGTGTTTACCGAAGTGTGACTCTGTGTAACGATCGGTTTCCACGTATGATGTAGACTGAAGCCCGTATCTCTATTAAAATTGTTAGGATGCAAATTTCAATAGATTCTCTAATTTTGCGTTTATAGAGTCCCGAAACCGATGCAAGAACTTTGGTTTATTTTACATTTATGACATGCCCAGTAGAATATTAGTTTTCAGATACAGCAGATTGTACAATTTGTTTCTTTCTGATACATCGTTCATGTTCCTTAAGCCTAGTCGAAATGGATCGTCCAGTTTCTAAAAAAAAAACATCACCAGAGGAACAAGGAATTGCATATACTCCTTCCGTTTGAAAAGGAATAATGTCCTTTGGCGATCTCAAACATTGTCCAATTTTCTTGTGTGTGTTGAAGATTGTACGTATGTTGGACCGGCGAAGTAACCTTGCAATCTTGTCTGTGGTTCCGTGTATAAATGGAAGAACTACATTTCCTATAGGTAATTCCTTATTAGTATCATTTAGTAAGGAGTAAGATTATTATATTTTCTAATTGATCGTCTAATATTATCAGTGCAATATCCATTCCCAGCTTGAGTCAGTTTCTCTGTTTCCGATTGTAAAGAATTTTGGTCACAAATCGCGAGAGCTCTGTAAACCAATGAATTAATGACTGACTGCTTTTGTGCTCGGTAATGATGGGAATTTGCATTTAAGTACCTGTTCGTATGCGTTGGTTTTCTATATACAGAGTGTCCTAAGGAACCATCCCCTTTCTTTTGTACAAGAACATCAAGAAAGGGAATCGTGCCTTCTGATTCAATTTCCATTGTAAATTTTATGTTAGCATGTTGTTGATTTAGATGATCAAGAAACCCAGGGAGGTTTTCCGGACCATGTGGCCATATTACAAAAGTGTCGTCTTCATATCTGAACCATGATTTTGGTTTTAGTGGAGACGACTCTAAGGCTTCCTCCTCAAAAGCTTCCATAAAGATATTGGCTAACACCGGTGACAGTGGAGATCCCATGGCTGCTCCTGAGGTTTGCTCATAGAAAGTTCCCTGAAAGACAAAATACGTTGATGCAAGACATGCTTCAATTAGATCTAAAAGTGAGTTGTCAATGCTATTATGGTGAAATAAGTCTGATATTATGGAAATTGAATCATTTATAGGCACATTCGTATACAGCGATTCTACATCGAAACTGACTAAGATATCTTTGGGATCTAATTGGATTGATTTAAGTTTTTCTACAAAATACGTAGATTTTCTAATATATGAATGTGCCTTTCCTGTAAAATTATTAAGAATATTTGAAAGATATTTACCAATTTTGTAAGTAGGAGATCCTATTGCACTGACGATAGGTCGAAGTGGTACATTAACCTTATGTATTTTAGATAGTCCGTAGAACCGCGGGATCCTTGAGCTATTTGGCCTTAACATCTTCTCCCTTGTTGGTAGGTTGGATGCATTTAAAAGGTTGGTTATCCGTCTTTCAATTTTGTTGGTCGGGTCTGCTTGGATCACTCTGTAGATGTTGCCGTCCAAAAGTAGTTGTATTTTCTTCACGTAATCTGTTTTGTCCATGACGACAGTGGCATTTCCCTTGTCCGCTGGAAGGACCAAAATGTCTGTATTGTTGTTTAATGTTATTATTGCTGTTCTTTCCGCAGCTCATAGATTCGACTTAGGCGGGTTAGAATTTTTGAAGATCTTCGCTGTTTCATACATTATTGCGTCAGCTTCTTCTGCTGGAAGTCTTCTAATTGTCGCTTCAACGGATGACACTATATCTTCTACAGGTATGTCTTTTGGTGTAATGGCGAAGTTTTGACCTTTAGATAGGACGGATTGTTCTGCTTCAGTAATGATTTTGGAAGATAAATTTACAACGGTGTCCTGTGGCGGTTTTAGTGGTCTTCAGCTGTCTAGCAGTCCTTCGAACTTTTTCTGTCGCTTAATTGTAACTGCTTGATGTATCCTTTCTGCTTGCGCATTGGTAATGTTATCGAGGGTTCTAAATGTTTGATATTCAAGTATAAAAGCTAATTTTAAATGAATATTTGATGACTTACGAGCGTTTATGTCCAAATCACGTCGAGTAGCTTGTATCCTTTCTCTTACCAATGCCATACTGGCTCGTTTGTAGATGTTCCTTGCACTTTTTGATGTTATGTGGTGTTTCATCTGTAGAGATTTTGGTACTACGCCTTCATCGCGGCATCTAAGGAGAAAAGCTATAATAAATATAATAATAATAATAATAATAAACACGTTTAATATTCCAAAAGAAAATTACAAATAAAAAAAAAATAAACATAGACATCTATAATAGGAATAAAAGGCCACTTATCAGCTTCATTCACAAGCGAAGGGGCTGTTGAAGCCTATTAAATAATTATAAAAAAATATTATTAACTTTCATAAAGAAAGTTAGTTTGAAGTTTTTCTAAGAAAGAGTGGTGCAGGGTGATTAAACAAAAAATATATATATATATATATATATATATACCTACGAAAGTACGCGTCCAAGTTAATAGCGCTAGGCTACTGAGGCACGAGACAGAAAATGAGAGAGGATTATTTTAGACATATGCAAAGTAGAGAGGGGATGTACGAGAAAATAAATACTAGTTTTTTTGTTTAACGAGGTCCGCTGTTATTGTAGTTGTTGGTCGAGCAATTTATTTTTCATTGATTTTTTAAAGGATGCAACTGACAGTGACGTACTGGTTATTTTATATTTGTTGATTAAGTTAGCAATTTGATAAGAATAACTTTTTTTAAACTGTTCTTTGTTGTGTAAAGGTACTGATAGCAGATACTGTCGGCGTAAATTTAAATTATGCACATCCGTACGGTATTGAAGTTTATCGAGGAGATATGGAGGACGGTGAAATTTTAAAATTTTGTAAAAAAAGCAGATAGAGTGTAAGATACGACGATGTTGCATGTTAAGCCAGCCCAATTCGGGCAGTTTATGTGAAACCCTCTGCCTTCGTCTAATACCGTAAATAAAACGTATGCATGAATTTTGTACCTTTTGAACCCGATTTTTAGCCTGTAAATCAAGGAAAGGACCATAAACGTTGTCTGCGAAATTAAATTGTGACAAAATGAGAGTGTCGGACAACAAGGCCTTGGTTTTTTGATTAAGTACATGTCGCTGAGAGTACAAAGGTTTTAATACTGAGAATGCTTTTTGAAGGCATGAAGTTACGTGATCATTAAATTTTAGTTTATTGTCTATGACAAGCCCGAGACTTTTAGACGAGTTTTTAAAAGCAACAGGGTTGGTGCCGATTTCGATTTTAATGGTGGATTCAAGACGTAAGCGTTCAGTCTCGTTACAAAATAATAATGCTGCGGATTTACTTGGGTTAATCTTAAGAAGATGTTCATTGGATTTACTGAAAAGATAGTGTAAGTCACGGTTGATTTGATTGTTTGCTATTTCGGCTTGATTGGGGTTAAAAGATAGGTAAATTTGAGTATCGTCTGCATAGAGGGGGTACTTGCAGTGACGAAGTGATTTGATGAAATTAAATGTGTAAATACTGTACAGAAGAGGCCCAAGAACGCTGCCTTGGGGAACACCCGCTGTGATATTGAGTAAATCGGATTGTTTGCCATTCAAAATTACCCTCTGGCTTCTGTCCGAGAGGAAAGACGCCAACATTGCCACCGCCGACTGGCCAAAGCCAATATATTTTAGAATAGAAAGCAATATATTATGATGAATCAAGTCGAAAGCTTTTGTGTAATCTAATAGAATGAGAACAGTTGCCTGGTTAAAATTTTGTGCTCTGACAATATCATCTACAATATCGGATAATGCAGTGGCGCAACTGTACCCGGTTCTGAACCCAGATTGTTTATAGGGGATGATATTATTACTGGATACATATGAAGAAATTTGAGATTCTATTACTTTTTCCAGAATTTTGGAGAGCGTAGGTAACAAGGAAATCGACCTTAGTTGACTAAAGTCGGTAGGATTTTTTACTTTAGCTAGTGGGATGACATGTGCTAACTTCCAATTTTTTGGAAAATATTGTCGTAAAATACAACAATTGACAATGTGTGTTATGTATGGAATAACAACAGGACAGCACAAGCAAATTAGAGTAATATTTAGGTTATCTGCACCGAACGACTTAGACTTAATACTGAGAATAATATTGGCTAACAGTTCTTCTGAAATGGTATTAAAATTAAATGACTTGTTTGAAAGGAGATTATTATTGTAAAAATCGATTAAATCTTGTTTGGGACCAGTACGATTTTTTGTTAATTCTGTAAAAAATGTGTTCATTTGATTTATGTTTTGAAGTTGTTCGGGAATGTCCTTGTGAGATTTGTTTAGAATATTTAATCTTTTTAATTCTGCCCATTTGTCTTTGATACTGCAATTGTGAAATTTATTGTTTAAATAAACTTTTTTTTCAGTTCTTATGGAATTAGTCGCTAAATTTCGGAGCTGCTTATAATAATTCCAATGCTCGGTAAGTCTGGTACGTCTGAATCGATTTAAAGCCTGATTTCTAAGGTTTTTTAAAAGCCTAATGTTGTCAGTCATCCAGGGACAGTAGGGTTTATTTGAACGGTTAGCAGTTCTCAATGGGGCATGTCTATCAAACAGCTCCAAAATAGTATCAGTGAGAAACGAAATTTTGTCATCGATATTATCTATGTTATAAATATTATTCCAAGGGGTGGCCTCCAAGTCGGCCTGAAAATAAGTCAAATTAATTTGTCGCAAAGCCCTGTACTTAAGGGTATTATTATTTAGCACTGGTGAACAAAAGTCTAGAACGATGTATACTAGCAGATGATCTGAGAGACCCGCGTCCTTGACACCCACATCCTGCACATCTTCCGAATTGTAACATATTAAATCAATCAAGCTGGAGCTGGTACGCGAAATTCTAGTCGGCTCAGAAATTAGCTGACTCAGTTTGAAAGTGCTTAAAATATTTTCAAATTGTATTACATGGGGACTATCGTGATCAAGCATATTAATATTAAAGTCTCCGAAGCACATAATCTTATCACATTGAGTGTAAAGTTCGATTAGCGTATCTTCGAAATAGGCAAGAAATTCGTTAAGGCTTGCATTTGGTGGCCGGTACACATTGCCAATAATTATTGTGACATTACCATGTTGCGATTTAATCCAAACATGTTCTACGATATCCCTACATTCACTAAGCAAAACTGTATAATTAAAAGAAGATTTAATATAGATTCCCACTCCCCCCCCCCCCGCCCAAGCCGGTCCTGTCTGATAAATTTATAACCATCCACAATAACAGCGTCGTCGCTAATATTTTGTGTTAGCCAACTCTCAGATATTCCAATAATAGCATAATCATTCTGAATAAGACTGTCTTTGAAGATATCAAAATTATTCAATAAAGATCTTACGTTAATATGAGCGCAACGCAGCATAGGTGAATAGAATTTTTTTTTTAATTAAATGAGAAATGACGGGGATTGGAATGCTATAAACAAAAAATAAAGAAAGAAGAAGAAACAAATGTCTCGAATCACAAGCGGTCTCGAGCCGAATGAGCAGCGCAACTCCGGGTATACTTTAGAGCTACATACTTTACAATATACAAATAGTTATTTATATTTTACAAAAAGCAGGGAGGTCTATACAGTGTTAAAGTGATATTTTGATTTTAAATTTATTAACAATATATAATAATCCTACTCCACGAAATGATACTAATAAGGAATTACCGATAGGAAATTTAGTTCTTCCATTTATACACGGAACCACAGACAGGATTGCAAGGTTACTTCGCCGGTCCAACATACATACAATCTTCAACACACACAAGAAAATTGGACAATGTTTAAGATCGCCAAAGGACATTATTCCTTTTTAAACGGAAGGAGTATATGCAATTCCTTGTTCCTGTGGTGATGTTTATATTGGAGAAATTGGACGATCCATTTCGACTAGGCTTAAGGAACATGAACGATGTATCAGAAAGAAACAAATTGTACAATCTGCTGTATCTGAACACCAACATTCTACTGGGCATGTCATAAATGTAAAAGAAACCAAAGTTATTGCATCGGTTTCGGGACTCTATAAACGCAAAATTAGAGAATCTATTGAAATTTAGAAGCATCCTAACAATTTTCATAGATACGGGCTTCAGTCTACATCATACGTGGAAACCGATCGTTACACAGAGTCACCCTTCGGTAAACACAGGTCGACTATAAATAGCTGACCTGAGTCTCTCCGAGCTCATTCAGTGTTCCGATCTCGTGAAGTGAAGATCCCTGAAGATGCCTCGTGCAATCGAAGGCGAAACGTCGGAAAGTGATTCCATTTTGACACGGTCTAATCTCAAGAACCATGATTTCTTAATGGGATACTTATTAAATTTATTTTAAATTGTGCCCAAAAGTCAAGTGTGGCGTAGATAAAAAGGAAATGGAACAAAATGGCGTCCATTAAAAATGAAGAGATAGTGGATGTAACACATATATACTGTGACTATGTACTGAATTAACTCGGATCACTCTTCACCAATAAAAGTAATAATACATAATACGGGAAGTTCCGGGTAAAGGAATTCACCGATTGTTTTTCTAAAACATGAATCCGCCACAAACATATAGATTTTATTTAATACTCTTATGGTTTAGTCCCCAGTTTACCTATACTTTTTCAGGATTTTCTATCGAGCGGTCCCCGAATTACCTGTCGACTTTAAGAGAGAGGAAATATTTGCTAACATTTTTGAGATATTCGTCCAATGGGATTTTTTAAAATTTGAAATGAGTTTTTGTAAAAACGCATGCAAGTCTTGTAGTAATCTTTGGACATATTATAGAAGACCCCCATATGTAAAAGAAAAATGGTTAGTCCACTGGTTAATTTTTGTATAAGATTGAACCTTCGGTTACTGTATTAATAACAATTTGAGACAATAGAATAGGTAAAGATTGTATACTACTAATTCTTTTTACTTTAACGAACAAAATACGTATAATTTTAAGTAAATCCTTAGATTTTCTGTAATGACGAGGCATTTAAAACTTTAAGATTTAGCTCTATTTATCTCCTAAACTCAGCGCCTCTTCGTTACGTGAGAGAATACATTAACCTTAATCACCTCAATATATTTGCTTTATGTTTCTGCGCTCGTAAAAGAAACACAAAGTTTGAAGTAATTTAAATTTACACTTTTAGGCAGGCTTTTCATAATAGGTATTTTACCACCGCTGCCACAACTCGACACTAAAAGACGTTATGATAATATAATAATTCGAGTCGAAAAAAATGAATGAAATAAAGCCAACTTAAAGGATATCAAATTTTATGCTCTAATTTTAAAGTTAAACAATCTAATAACCGCTGAGGGGACTTAAACTTTATTTTGAAAATCTAAATTTTCGTTCTTCTTTTCTACTACCCACGTAGAATTTTAATATGAAAAAATCACCCACAGAGATATTTTCAGATCTTTATGTTTCAGGGTTCCTATATGCCGAAAAATATTTTCTCAATAGACTCGTTCAGTATATTTTTTATTGCAAATTCTAGATGAAGGTATTGACTTTAGTGTATATCCAAAATTTCAGATCCTTTCCAATTTGTTTTCATATTTAAATAAATTACACTGGCCGACAAGATTTTTCTAACACAGGCCAGCTCATTATTTTCACAGTGGAAATACCCTCCGAATAATAAAAAAAATATTCGGAAAGCCCTAATACGTAACATTTTTTAATAGCCCAATTAGAACCTTTTATATTGCCAGGTAAACAATTTTAGTGTGGGACGGCTAAAATGGGTGCATTTTACAACGGAAAAATTACCTAGACTGGGTTGTTTACAGCATTAGATATAAAATAAACGTTAAACATCACTCTTCTGTTGAGTTTCGAATTGAGTGGTTCTCTGGGTATCGATAAGCAAGTGTATGTGAAGACGAGAATGTCGAGTCAAACGTGCCGAAGTTGTTTTCCGAAAATGTTAAAAAAGCTTATTTTAAATATTTTGGTGTGTTAATTGGAGATCAAGATAAGCGCTGGGCTCCCCATGTGTGCTCTGTTAGTTGTAGTGTATCACTGGTGCGGTGGATGAAGGGAAAGAGAAAAAGTATGCCTTTTGCAGTTCCAATGGTATGGCGCGAACCCACCAATCATTCTGACGATTGTTATTTTTGCCTGACAAAGACTGAAGGTTATTCCAAAAAGAAAAAGCACAATATAGAATATCCAAATTTGCAATCTGCCATACGACCTGTTCCTCATAATGCAAATTTTCCAGAGCCGATTGCGCCTTTAAATTGGCAAGCTATTGATTTGGGAGATAATGGAGATAACGCATCATCAGGCAGCTCAGAAGAACAGTGCACCGATCCCACTTTTACCACAGGTGCCAGTTCTGGCGAGCCACATTTGATTGTTCAAAGTGAATTAAATGATTTAGTACGTGATTTGGGGTTATCCAAGCAACAGTCAGAACTTCTGGGTTCCCGTGTTAAGGAATGGAACCTATTGGCCAAAGAAACAAAAATTACGAATTTCAGAAAAAGAAATGCCATGTTTTCTGAATTCTACAGTATGGAAAATTCGTTGTGCGCGTGTTCTGATATAGACAGTTTATGCAGGAATTGATATTGAACATTCTCCCCGTGAGAGGCGCTTATTCATAGACTCATCTAAATATAGCTTAAAAGCTGTGTTATTGCATAATGGAAATTTAAAACCCTCTATACCAGTTGCCCATTCAGTTACAATGAAAGAAAATTATGAAAATATGCGCACGATTTTGGATAAAATAAACTACAATAGGTATAAATGGCAGATATGTGGGGACTTAAAAGTTATAGCGATTTTAGTGGGACTTCAGGGGCGATTTACAAAATATTGCTGTTTTCTTTGTTTATGGGACAGTGGTGCAATAAATCTGCATTATGTAACAAAAATTTGGCCAGAAAGAAGCGAATTTCAACCAGGATCTCAAAATGTTAAATTTATACCTCTTGTTGATCCCAAAAATGTCCTTTTGCCCCCTCTTCACATTAAACTTGGGCTGATGAAAAACTTTGTGAAAGCTCTGAATAAAGGTGGTGATGGATTTAAATACCTAAGACCAGTCTTTCGACGATGTCAATTTTACGGAAAAGCTTACCAGGCAGGAACTCAGACATGGAATTCATTTGTTAATGTAGTAAGAGGATTTTTAGGCAAGAATATTGATGAAAATTATGAACAATTAGTTAATGAACTCTTAGATGCCTATAAAGCGCTTGGTGCTTATTGTCATTAAAAATTCACTTCCTCCATTCCCATCTGTCATTTTCTCTTAAAAATGTGACGAGCAGGATGAAAGGTTTCACCAAGATATCAGAACAGTGGAAATTCGGTACCAAGGACGATGGAATCCAGCCATGATGGGTGACTACTGTTGGTTTTTGAAGAGAAAAGGTAGGATACCTCATAAACGGAAAAAATAAAATTTAATTAAGGTTTTAAGTTAATATTTTTCTCGTTTGCTTTTCTCTTAGATGTATGGTGTGTTTAATAGGCGAAAACTGTAAACATAGTCAATAAACAGGGTTAAGAATTTTCTGAAATAATTTTTTCTTCAGATATTAAGTATCATAACATTCGATATGGTTCTACAACTCTAACAAGAAAACCCTACCTGCTACAACTTTCTATTTGTCATTCTCGTATTTGGATAGGTCCATTCTATTAGATTATGCTATTCTGATTTGTGTTACAACAAAAAATTTTTTTTGGTCGTCCAGTTATCAAACACCGCGCGCCTGGGAATGGTGTGACGTCATAGAATCCGGGCAGTCGGCCTCGGCTGGCTGTGGCTATTGCTATTCGCATGGTTTTCTTTTAGTTCGGCGTAGTATACGGAGAGATCAAACCTCTGGTATTTTTTTTATATGTAAGTGATATATCAACAAAATACTGGCTTTAAATTATTACAATCTTGAAAAGAATAATAATTAGTCGGTTAGGGAAGAAAGCTAGTTAGCTGAAATTTTCAGGGAACACAATACTATTTTTCAGTGACAATGCAATTAAAATTAAAGGCTACAGTTAGCTTGTTTTTTATAGCACTATATTTCTTATTGTTGTTCTTATCTATACTAATATAACTTATTGTAGCAGGGTTATCGAGCGGTTATTTATTAAATTTAAAATTATTTATTTATTTATTTGACGCCTAGCGGGCAACATTGTCACAATACTGAAATTAACTAGTTGTTTGCCATAACTAATTGTGGTATTGGGATCGACTAATAAAATAGTTTCAAGATGGCCTAACAAAATGGCGGCAAAATAAAATGTTTGTAATCGGGACAAGTCACCCACTCACGCTTACGCATCTTTACGTTTTAGAGTCGCTAGATGCCAAAAAATATTGTTTCATCAACTCCGTCGGTCCGTCTGTCGGTCTTCCTGTCTCTCTGCCAGTTCACGGCATAGCTTAGAGACTACTTATCCGATTGACTTCAAAATTTGGTCAAAAATTAAGGGTCATATGGTGATGGCTTGGTAAGATTTTGGTAAAAATCCAATATGGCGAAACAAACTGTGTGCCATAGCTAATCGTGATATAGGGGTCAACTAGTAAAATTGTCGTACTAATATATAAATGGCGGCCAAATAAATTTTTTTGTAACCGTGAAAACATCACCCTCCCAGGTTTTACATAATATCTTCACGTTTTAGCGTCCCTAGATGCCAAAATACATGTTTTATCAATTCCGTCGGTCCGTCTGTCTGTTGGTCATATGGGGATTACCTGGTAATATTTTGGTAAAAATCCAATATGGCTGAACAATGTTAAAAAAAATTTTATTTGAGTGGTGTATAAAAAAAGGTTTTTTTTTAGATTGCCGACGTTTCGGAACTTAATTTGTGCATCTAAAGGACGCATATACAGATCCTATAGCCTGCATAAAACCCATATTATCAGTCTTTACCTACTGCGTTGGTCCGCATATATTTCCTAGATATTAATTTTCTAAATGGTTTTCGTAAACAAACATCTTGTTGTTATGTTACAGTGTGTTATTTGATGTTAGGGTCCAGTATAAAAACAAAAATTTATTTTTAAATAGTCGACGTTTCGCAACTTTATTGTTGCATCCCTAGGACTTATATATAGATTCTATATCCTGCATGAACTCCATATTATCAGTCTTTACCTACTCCGTTGGTCCCAGAGATTTTTTTTCTATGGTTTTCGTTAACGATCTTCTTGTTGTCGAGGTAGAGTGGTGTATTATTTGGGGTTAGGGTCCAGTAAAGAAACAAAGGGCTTTTTTAAATTGTCGATGTTTTCCAACTTTATTGTTGGATCCTCAGGACACATATATAGATTCTATATCCTGCATAAAACCCATATTATCAGTTTTTACCTACTACGTTGGTCCACAGATATTTTCTAGATATTAAGTTTCTAAATGGTTTTCCCTAACGATTGTTCATGTTATAGTATTGTATTAATAGGGGTTAGGATCCAGTAAAAAAAAACAAGTCTTTTTTTTTAAATTGTCGTCGTTTCGCAACATTATTATTGCATTCTCAGGACACATAGATTTTATATCCTGCATGAAACCCATAATATCTGCTTTTACCTACACCGTTGGTTCGCAGATATTTCCCTGATATTAAGTTTCTAAATGGTTTCCGTTAGCGATTTTCTTGTTTTAGAGTGGTGTATTATTTGGGGTTAGGAAATATCTGCAGACCAACGGAGAAGGTAAAGACTGATAATATGGGTTTCATATAGGGTATAAAATCTATGTGTCCTGAGGATTCAACAATAAAGGGGCGAAATTTCAAGATTTTAAAAAAAGGCTTTTGTTTTTTTACTGGATCCTAACTCGAAATAATACACCACTTTAACATAACAACAGGAGGATACTTAATATCTGGGAAGTATCTGCGGTCTAACGGAGTAGGTAAAGACTGATAATACGAGTTTTAATTTAAAATGGCGAAACAAAATTTTTAAAAAATCAACGTAAAAGATCTTGTTTAATTGACTTTAAATTTTGCAGAAAAATTAGATGTGGAAATGGGATGAACTGGTACGAATTGAACATGAGGTAGCAAAATGGTGGTACGTATGAATGTAAAAACTACTTTTGAATTTATTTTAAATTATGCCTAAAAGTCAAGTGTGGCATAGGTAAAAAAAGGTAAAATATTGGTAGGAATTCAATATGATAGAACAAATAAAAATGAAAAGACAATATATATATATATATATATATATATATATATATATATATATATATATATATACTAATTTTGTTGTTGGTTCGATGGTGGGAATACAATTAAAACAAATTTAATTTTATTTTTGTTACATTTTTATAGACGTTTCGACCATTTATGGTTGGTCTTCATCAGTATTTTTTTTTGTGTGTCTGTAACAATAGAAAACCGAGATAAGATATTTTTCTTAAAAGACTATTATAAATTGTATGGACAAATTATTAATAATATTATTTTAACATTTTAGATGACTTACCATAAGAAGGATCTTTCAGAATTCATCCTTATGAAACATTTAAAAACAGCATGTTTTCCATACAACACTCAGAAACAGCACATTTAAAAACATTGAAAAGAGCGTCATACAGATTAAAATTACTATAATATTAATTGCTACGAGTATGTCTATCTTCGAGCGACACTGCTTTAACTGGCAGAATGCATTCATGTGAAACGTCGGTTAAGGAATTCTATGGGTTTTTTTTTATATATATTAGTTTAAAAAAGCAAAGATAATTAGATTTGTTTTGAACTGTTTTATTATTTAAAAGGTGATATATTGTTTATTTACTTTTGAATTTAGAAGAAAAGGGGCTAATTTAGTTTGTTTTTTTTTATATTAATTTAATGTATATATGAAGTCAGTTTTAGAGTTATTTGATAACGTTATAATATATTTGGCTCAAATTCTTTATGTCTGTTTTGTCATTTATAGCATTGATCTCCCGTTTTATGTATAACATTTCCAGAAACTCTCTCTTTTTTTGATTAATTTCCGTATTTAGAATAGTAGTATCTTGAAAGTTAAAAGTATGTTTATATTCTGTTTCGTGATTTGTAAGCGCTGTTTTATTTTTTTTATCATACTTGTGTCCATTCAAACGATTTTTAAGATACTGTGTGGTTTGCCCTATATAGACCTTTGGGCAGTCGTTGCATTTTATTTTGTATATAGTGTGTGTTTTTTGAAACTTAGGTGTTTTTGATTTTAAAGAGGAAAAAAATTGTTTTTGTAGGGTATTGTAACTTTTGTGAGATACGGTTAGATCTTGTTTTTTAAGGGATTTTTGTAAATTTTCCGACAGTCCTTAACGCGTTTAACAATTTTCACCAAAAACTTAATTTCACCATCGAAACTGAAAAAGATAAAATAATAAATTTTCTAGACATGACCTTATATAACAAAGAAACTTGCATAAAAACAAAGTGGTATACAAAAAATACTTGGTCTGGTAGATACATAAACTATCTTTCGCAACACCCACACTCCCAAAAAAAATCTGTCATTATAGGGCTCGCGGATAGGGCAATCAAATTAAGCGATCTAGAATTTCGACAAGAAGCTATCCAAAAAGCAAAAAATACTTTATTAAAAAACAGCTACCCAATGAAATTAATAAACTCAATTTTTAAGTCCCGATTAAACAACATTAATAAAAATAATTCTAACCCCAGCAACAATCAAAACAATAAAAATAAATATATTTCAATACCCTATATTCAAGGACTGTCGGAAAATTTACAAAAATCCCTTAAAAAACAAGATCTAACCGTATCTCACAAAAGTTACAATACCCTACAAAAACAATTTTTTTCCTCTTTAAAAGTTTCAAAAAACACACACTATATACAAAATAAAATGCAATGACTGCCCAAAGGTCTATATAGGGCAAACCACACAGTATCTTAAAAATCGTTTGAATGGGCACAAGTATGATAAAAAAAATAAAACAGCGCTTACAAATCACGAAACAGAATATAAACATACTTTTAACTTTCAAGATACTACTATTCTAAATACGGAAATTAATCAAAAAAAGAGAGAGTTTCTGGAAATGTTATACATAAAACGGGAGATCAATGCTATAAATGACAAAACAGACATAAAGAATTTGAGCCAAATATATTATAACGTTATCAAATAACTCTAAAACTGACTTCATATGTACATTAAATTAATTTAAAAAAAAAAACAAACTAAATTAGCCCCTTTTCTTCTAAATTCAAAAGTAAATAAACAATATATCACCTTTTAAATAATAAAACAGTTCAAAACAAATCTAATTATCTTTGCTTTTTTAAACTAATATATATAAAGAAAAAACCCATAGAATTCCTTAACCGACGTTTCACATGAATGCATTCTGCCAGTTAAAGCAGTGTCGCTCGAAGATAGACATACTCGTAGCAATTAATATTATAGTAATTTTAATCTGTATGACGTTCTTTTCAATGTTTTTAAATGTGCTGTTTCTGAGTGTTGTATGGAAAACATGCTGTTTTTAAATGTTTCATAAGGATGAATTCTGAAAGATCCTTCTTATGGTAAGTCATCTAAAATGTTAAAATAATATTATTAATAATTTGTCCATACAATTTATAATAGTCTTTTAAGAAAAATATCTTATCTCGGTTTTCTATTGTTACAGACACACAAAAAAAATACTGATGAAGACCAACCATAAATGGTCGAAACGTCTATAAAAATGTAACAAAAATGAAATTAAATTTGTTTTAATTTTATTCCTACTATCGAACCAAAATACCCAAGAAAACAAAATTAGAATATATATGTATAAAAGGTTCAGAACTAAACAAAAAAAAAATCTCTAAATATATATATATATATAACACATATATACTGTCATTATGTACTGAATTAAATTGGGTCACACTTCACATTGTTCGCTAATGCTTTAAATAACTGATCGAATTTAATAAATATTCAATAAACCACTAGAGATGTCTTGCTCTGGAATTATTTGCAGAAATTAAGTTTAACGTAAGGGAAACGTAACTTTACTAGAGGCCCAGTTAGAAGTATTTAAATCAAAATTCAAAATATATTACATTTCGCGAACTACAATGTATAGATAGAAACAAGTCATACATGTATAGTATTAAAATCTAAAAAATAATAAAATTGTGCTTCAGCACATGACATACATATATCACACATATACTTAACTCAAAGGAATTGTCCATATTCCTCAAAGAGACCTAGTTTTAATAACAAACATAGAAACAGACTCCAAGTCTCGGTCTCAGTAAATTATAATTTTACAGTTTACAATAAATATGACACGTGTTTCGCCCTTTCGAGCATCATCAGACCTACAAGCAACAGAGAGAACCTTAGTAAATAAACACACTCACAAATTCTAAAACAATAACTTACAAATAGAATAAAACACAGTAAAGCACAACAAAATAAACAACTACTTAAACATATTTGATTGACACTAAAATGAGGTTAAGCCTGACGTGAATAAACAACTTAACAAATTTTAAAAAAGTAATATAATATAATTATCTTTTTATAACACTGTTATTTCCTCTTTACTTACAGTTTTTACTCCATAAATGAACCACAGATCGCCTAAAAATGAATTTAATTTACTATTTTTTTAAATTAGTATTCACTGCAAGTCAGGCTTTTTTCGGTTACATGGCTTCACTATTTTTATACAATGTTTCTGACATACAAGCTATATCCTTTATCATAAATATATGGTTATTATACTATGGTAAAACACCATAGTCGGTGAATACGTTTTTTTGTATATTATAAGAAAATATTTGTTTAGAGTAGATTCTAAAAAATAACATTGGGGTCTCTGGGGCTAGATACCCCCCCCCCCCAATATAACCGCCAATAAAAGTGTGTAGTAGCATCAACGCAATAAAAAATATCATTAAATATTTAAACTTTACCATCAAATAATATTGACCTGAAAATACCGTTACAATCCATCCAGTGTTTTTTTTATGTAAGAATGCGTGTAATTGCTAGTTTAGATACCATATAACAGCTGCGCTTAATTAAATGTATTATTTTATGAGCTAAAGCTGAGATCAAGTACGACATCTAAAGAAACATTTACTTTTAACAGTAATTTAATTTATTTGTTTGGGTTCATGAAACAGTTATGGTCAGTAGGACATATAAGTTGTAAATTTTACAATATACAGGGTGATACAGATAACTTTTTAAATGGAAATATCACGGTTATTTTTCATATTAGGTAAAATGTTGTTTGATTCAGTCTGCTTTTTCATACGCTTATATTTTCATGTATACAGAGTGTCCCACAAAAGCAAGGCTGTACCAACTCTTGTTTTTTTTTTAAATATAGGTCTAACATATCATATTTTTTTATTTTTTTGGATTTTGTATTCAATTCTGCATGTTTTTTGTATTATATAGCATGTATCAAAAATTAACAGTTTTTAAAATACGGAAAGTTTTAGAATTACGAAATACTATGATTTTTCAGATATAATTGTTTACCTATTTTGATACCTGCAGCTACCTGGAGATAAAGGTTTATTTTTCGAATGTCATGGCAGTGACGTTTTAAGTCTGGTTTACTGCTTAACTCATTTAACTTACCTCGTAAAAGGGAAGTATTGTAATCGTGAAAAAATCACCCTCCGGGTTTTCTTTAGATCTTCACATTTCAGCGTCCCTAGATGCCGAAAAACATGTTTTCTTAATTCTGTCGGTCTGTCTGTATTACATAGTAAGTATAACAATTACTTACATGAAGTTTGTTTTTAATACATTTTAGCCATAGCCTACTACCTACTAATTGGACACAAACAAAATTTAGAACACCTCGAATTTTGAGCTTGTTTCTCAAAATAACTGCATACATCTATATGTTTTTGGAAAGCCCACAACATTTCTAATAAATATGAAAAATAATAACAAGGTGTCCCATTTAAAAGAATAGAGTAGGCTCCGATAACTTTTTTACCTCACCGCCTATACTTATTCTGAAAGCTGCGCTAAATTCTACGGAAAAAGTCATATATGAAACAGTTTTCGCTTTTTTGATAAGTTATCAGATACCTGGGATACGAGGGGTGCCTGAAAATACAATATTTTCAAAAACAAAGAGGGCTATGGAAACTCTGCTGGCGCCTTCCTAAATTTCACAAAAAAGTAGCACCTGTCGCGAAAACTGCAACCTTTTGTCTTTAAAAATAAGTGGAGTGGAAAAGTGTCAAACAGGGGTTACCCTGTACACCGTTTTCTACATAAACGTAACCACTATACTCTCTGAAAATCCATTTGCTGCGACGATATATAACATTTTAAACGGGACACCCAGAAAAAGTCATATATGAAACAGTTTTCGCTTTTTTGATAAGTTATCAGATACCTGGGATACGAGGGGTGCCTGAAAATACAATATTTTCAAAAACAAAGAGGGCTATGGAAACTCTGCTGGCGCCTTCCTAAATTTCACAAAAAAGTAGCACCTGTCGCGAAAACTGCAACCTTTTGTCTTTAAAAATAAGTGGAGTGGAAAAGTGTCAAACATGGGTTACCCTGTACACCGTTTTCTACATAAACGTAACCACTATACTCTCTGAAAATCCATTTGCTGCGACGATATATAACATTTTAAACGGGACACCCTGTATTTTTGTCTATTATTCGATTCATTATTAAAAACAAACATAAGTAACCAATTTAAGCAATAGTCGATTTCTGCGTAGTTTACGAAATAATTAAAGGTATGTGTGATTTTTTGAAAACTGGAGCTATTTTTCAAATCACTATAAAAATATTAAAAATGTAAAATGGGAAGTTTGGGTGGTAATTTCCAGTTTATAAAGCATCAATGCCTATACGAAATGCAAACTTTTTGTCTACATTAATACAGGGCGGACATACTACGAAATCGATCTTGTACCTTTTTAAAGTGAAAAAAGTCAATTTTTTTAGATAGAACAGCCACTATACTTTTTACTAATTCAATGGTTACAGAAATAATCGCAATTTAACAGAAAATTTCAAATATTTCGTGAATACTGTGATGCTGCTTACTCAAAAAAAAACTATAGGAAGCCATGGAATGGATAATACTTCTATTTGAGTAACTATAGTCCCAATTTTATTCTATATTTATTTATTGCTAAATATTAAATTTAAAGCCATTATTGAAAAAAAATTAATATTAGAAGCAAACTTCTTGAGTCACATAGCTATCAATATATAAAAACAGATAACATAACAACAGATTACATGGAAATAGAAAAACAGGAAAAAATTAAAACAAATGACTATATAATTGATGTTCCACATACTGTCCGTTTTATGCTATAAACAGTGTATATCGCACTTGAATGTTTGCCATAACGTTTCCGACGGCGTCACTATTATTAAACTAATAATTTTTTTACGAATTTCTTGTTTTACTTCATTTACAGAATTATTGTTTCCATTTTGATATGCTCTTTAATTAATTACATCTTTAAGTGTCCCCATAGAAAATAATCTAACGATATCAAATCGGGACTTCGCGGAGACCATGGAATCTTACCGATACTATACTTACATTTCTCGTTTAAAAATGCTCTTATATCTTCCTCACAGTAGTATGCAGCGTTATCTTGTTGATATACCAAGTCCACGTGAATTTGTTCCGGAAGATCATTGAGTTTTTCCATAATTTAATTTCGTAAAAGGTTTAAATATGTTTGTCTGTTCAAATAGTGACCAAAAAACACAGGCTCTATTATATAATACCACATTAAATTTTCACTCTTTGATGTCCTTACCTTTTAATTTGCTTTACCAAGAGTTTATTTCTCTCAGAATAGTAGTGAGTATTTTTTTGTTATGCATTCCGGCAATGGAAAATATCGCCTCATCCTTTTATATATATATATATATATATATATATATATATATATATATATATATATATATATATATATATATATATATATATATATATATATATATATATATATATATATATATATATATATATATATATATATATATATATATATATATATATATATATATATATATATATATATATATATATATATATATATATATATATATATATATATATATATATATATATATATATATATATATATATATATATATATATATATATATATATATATATATATATATATATATTTATGTATGAAACCTCCCTAATGGACACCTCTGCTGAACGGACAATTTTGAAGTCAGTTTATTACAGTAATTATTATTAACAGTACAATTTACCTCCTCAAAACGGACAGATGTTCAGATAATTTTTGAAAAACCCACATTCAATGCCGTATTGCACAATTGCACTAGTTTAACAATAGGGCTTGTAGATAAATTGCGGTGAATTTCATAATAAATAGATCACTTAATTTTTATTAAATGTGCTCTTCATCAATAGAATATCTTAGATTTGATGTTACTCTGGTGCGATCAATATGTCTTCAAACAAAAGAAAGTTTTTGAGTTTTCAAGAAAAAGTTGAAATAATCCAGTACGCGGAAAATAATAAACTTAGTGTTAGAGTATTAGCAGAAAAATTCTGTGTAAAAAAATCTCAAATTAGTGATATTTTGAGAAACAAGAGCGATTTTAACAAGTGATTCGCCGGGAACATGAAAGAGAAAAAGAAATTTGCGAAAACTGAGGGTGCTGCCATAGACCAAATTTTCTACGACTGGTTTTGTAAAGTATGCTTCAAAAACATTCCAATATCCGGTACAATAATAAAAGAAAAAGCACAAGAAATTGCGAAAAATCTAAAAGTTGATGGTTTAAAGGATCAAATGGATGGTTGGAGAAGTTCTGTCAACGTCATAATATCTCTTTCAAATCCATCTGCGGCGAAGCAGCGGCTGTAGACTTGATTCAGGTAACTGATTGGCGGACGAAATTATGTGCTATTTTTAAAAACTACGCACCGAGAGACATTTATAACGCCGATGAAACGGGACTCTTTTTCTGCGCCTTACCAAATAAAACGTTTTCTTTAAAAGGCGAAACATGTGCTGGCGGGAAAGCGTACATGGAGAGGCTCACTATTTTACTTTGCTCCGCTATGAATGGAGAAAAAGAAAATGTACTGGTGATTGGAAAAAGTAAAAAACCCTGTTATTTTAAAGGATCAAGCGTGGAAAAATTGCTTGAACTTGAATGGTACTATAACAAGAAAGCATGGATGACAAGAGATATAATGTCGGATTGGTTGATGAAATTTGACCGAAAAATGCAAAGACAAAATCGAAATTTACTTTTATTTTTGAATAATGCTGCATCTCACCCAAAACTGGAGTTAAAAAATGTTAAACCATGTTACCGCCAAATGCGACATCACATTGCCAGCCATTGGACCAGGGAGTGATTCAAAATTTTAAAAACCACTACAGAAAGTTTTTAATCGAGCAACTTTTGTCATTTATGGAGTATTCTGAATCTACCGAACAATTGGAGAAATCCATAAATGTTGTAAGTGCCTTGATTTGGATTGTTGTTGCATGGAAAAAATTCGAATCCAAGACCATCAATAACTGCTTCCGCAAAGGTGGATTCGATGAAATTCTCGAGGAAACCGTCGACTACGATAGTGAAGATGATGTGCCATTATCGGAATTATGTAAGAATCTGAAATATTAAAAATAAATTAACTAGTTTAAGACAAACAACACTTAATATTTTTTTTTAAATAGAAACTTTTTATAAAGTAGAACTATATCAAACTATATATGTAGGTAGTATAATACTTTATATTACGTAGTACATTTTTATTGTATGCATATATGTACGTAAAAGATGTTGGTGTATAGGTATTAACAACTGTATTAATAATTTGTACTAAACATATCATTTTTTTATTTAAAAATAAAATGTTTTTTTAAATAAAATTACATTGGTATTTAATTTGTTCTAATTACTCCCCACAACGGACACCTCCATACAACGGACAGTTTCTGTGGCGCAGCTACTGTCCGTTGTTGAGACAGACGTAGTTTAAGACAAACAACACTTAATATTTTTTTTTAAAATAGAAACTTTTTATAAAGTAGAACTGAATCAAACTGTATATGTAGGTAGTATAATACTTTATATTACGTAGTACATTTTTATTGTATGCATATATGTATGTAAAAGATGTTGGTGTATAGGTATTAACAACTGTATTAATAATTTGTACTAAACATAATTTTTTTATTTAAAAATAAAATATAATTTTAAATAAAATTACATTGGTATTTAATTTGTTCTAATCACTCCCCACAACGGACACCTCCATACAACGGACAGTTTCTGTGGCACGGCTACTGTCCGTTGTTGAGAGGTTTTACTATATATATATATATATATATATATATATATATATATATATATATATATATATATATATATATATATATATATATATATATATATATATATGAAAAAATAAGTAGTTTTATGATCATTTGCATAAATAAAAAACATATTGGGTATTCTATCTCAAAAAATCGACTTTTTTTACTTTAAAAAGGTGCGAGATTAATTTTGTGATATGTTCACCCTGTACAGGTATGGACACAAATTTTGTAATCCGTATATGCATTGATGCTTTATAAACTGGAAATTACCACCCAAACGCCCAATTTTAGATTTTTGCTATTTCGTATAATGATTTGACTGACATAACTTATCGTTAACTTAGGTTTATTTTTGACAAGGAATCAAATAATAGACAAAAATACAGGGCGTCCTATTTAAAATTTTATAGTTGATGTCGTCCTAGCAAAATTGGGATACCCTGTATACATGAAAACATTATGTTTCGATTTTTTTTCCGGAGATATTGTTTGTTATATTACTAGTGAAAATCGGCATAGATATGTTGACCATAGAAAATAATGTTCCTTATTTTCTCCTATTTAATGAATTCCTGGGTGTACTATATATAATTTGCGTGCTAGAAGCTGTAATAACTACAAATGTCTATTAACATCGCACAGTATTGTTTCGATCTGATTCCGCTACGGTCGAATCTCACCTTGCATGCCTAATCAATCGGCATGCGAATTAGTGGCGACAAGGCATGCGTTTTTAAGGATGTAAATTCTGAGAGAGAAAACAAAACCACAGACGAGACAGTTTTAGTGTAGTCGTTAATCATATTTACACAAGGAGACCCTTTAAAAGTAATTTTCTATAATTTACTCATTCTATAAATTGCTTAAGAAATAGCAAACGTTTGATTTTGATCAATCTATCAAGTGATCAATGTCCGATAGAACTCCAAGGTATTGTCGCATTTGTCCTAATGTTCATCTGTCCTACCACCCGAATGGAGCTTTGTCTGACAAGGGGATAGAAGATGTGATGGATTTATGGACAATCAAATGTGCTGACGTGCGGAATATAAATAATGTGGAGAATTTCTTCAGAAGTTGTTTTTATCAATATAAACATGACCTACCTAATTAGTAATTACTAATTACTGATCATTTATTGCTACAATTATTGATTGTGTATTTCTTACGAATATTTGCAGATATTCTCAAAAAAGTTGAATTATACTAATTTTTATTTTGTAGGCATAATAGGTAATATATCATAACTTGCTTTTCAGGGGTATCCCACACCATTTTTTTTGTAATCGGTATTTTATATTTAAATTACATTCCACCTAATTCGGGAAAGGATAAGTACGATTGTCATTGTTCTTCAGTTTTTAAGATACATAAACATCCATGCCATGTTTTTATTTTTAATCTCCCAAATGCAATCTGGCCTAGTAACTCTAAAGAACTATCAGACAGCAGTGCAATGTTGCGAGGATTACCCAGGTCCCAGCTTGAAGGATATTTCCTTTTTACTGTTTTCCAATGTACCATGTATTGATGTATATCCTGCTTTAAGTAATATCTTACCAACTAATGTGCACCATTTAGCATATTTTGTTAATTTATTTAACCTAATCTAAGTATTTACAATATGATGATTTCTATTGAGACTTCAGTAATGCTGATTTCATGATGATATTGATTGAGCAAAATGTTGAGATCTGAGTACGAGCTTGGCTGCAGAAAGACTGAGTAAAATAATCTAGATGGGTATAAACCGGTTGTTTCCCAAAAACACATTAAAATTTTTTCATTCTTGAAACCGTTTAGTCCTACATTGAAACATCTGCAAGAAAAAAAGAATGCACAGAAAGTATATGTCATCTCAATTCCACTGGGATTATGAATCATTTGCAAACCTTAGGTCATTGCGTAGGGAGAAACATGATATATGTTATGATGTGTACAGGGTGTCCCATTTTCGTAGGTTTTACGGGGTTTCCAGCTTATGAGTAGAGATAGAGAGATGCGGTTTTCGCGACATCGTGCTACTTTTCGATGAAACTAAAGAGGCCTCAAACAGATTTGCCCTAACCATTTTAGTTTCCGTGCTACAGGGTGATTTTGAAAATTTGTCATTTTCGGACACCCCCTGTAACTCAGCTATCGTAAAATATATTTAAAATGTTTCAACTGGTATTTATAGATTTTTTCACGTAGAATTCAGTGGCGTACTCAGATTTTTGCTGAGAGTCATAGTTTTTGACATAATGGCATAAACTACTATTTTTTAAATGGGACACCCTATATATTATTTTTTCATCTTATTCTTCGTGTCGAGAGCTTTTCAAAAACATACCATAAGTCATATTTATTTTCATAAATAACATGAAAAAATGCATTTTTCTTTAAACGGATTTATAACAAGCCTCGATCCATAGCAGATCAATCGAAATAAGAGAAGGTGGCTGTGGAGCCATGGAAAAAGTTAACAAATATTTATTAACGAAATAACAAAGTAACAGCATCAGAAAAAAATAGGAAGTAGGTAAAAGGTAATAATTATAATTTCATTAAAACTACAAATATTGTTCAAATTGTAGACCATTATGTGTCCTACAAGTGTGACAAACTTTAAAAATTCTTTTTAATGCATTTTCTATTGTAAATGACTGTCTTTGTAACTCTGCAAAAGCGTTTTCGGTGGCCATTCTTAGTTGTTCTAAGTTTTCGTATCGCCTTACATAAACCTTGTTTTCTAAATAACCCCACAAAAAGAAATCTAAAACTGAGAGGTCAGGGGATCGTGGTGGCCATCGAACAGGTCCGTGTGTTCCTATCCATCTTCCAGGAAAATGGTCGTTAAGCCAGTTTTGACTTATTCTGGCATTGTGGGCTGGAGCTCCGTCTTGCTGGAAATAAATCCTATTTAGTTGAGCCAAGGGAACATCATCCAAAATTCCTAATGCGTCTTCTAGGATTCGCACGTAACCAATCGAATTCAGATTTCCTTCATATATTTGGTATACTATTTTTCGGTTGAAAATAAAACAGGTGACATTGAATCCAAATCTGCCCTGACGCTCCCTAGGAAAAATAACATGGTTGTTTTCTTGACTCCAAAATCGCGTGTTGTGTCTATTTAAAATCCCTGAACTAGTAAAATGTGCCTCATCTGACCAAATAATCTTTTTTTCAAAATCGATATCTTCTGCCTTTATATTTATAAACCAATTGCAGAACTCCAATCTGCGCTCTGCATCACCAGGATGCAGATGATGCACAAGTTTGTATTTATAGGGTTTGAATTTGTGCTTTTTCAAAATTTTCTGCACTTTGGTTTTCGGTACACCCGCCTCTTCGTCTATTTTCCTGCAAGATGTTTCAGGAGCTGTCTGAACGAGGGCTAAAACGTTGACCTCAGATTCTTCGTTGTCTTTATTGTAAGTTCGCGATCGAGGCTTGTTAAAAGATCCATATTGGCAAAGATTATTTTTAATTTTTTGAAAAATTCTTTTTTCTGGTTGTCTTCTCTCGGGATATCTAAGAAAAAAAATAAAGCGAACCAATAAAGTCAAAATGCAGGAAGATAAAAAAGAACTAACCTGTTCAGATAAAGCTCTGCCGCCTGATCTGCATCTTCATTAGACAATATAAAACACGCGTTCATATCATATTTCTCAAAATATTCAAATTTTTGATTCTGAGCCATATTAAAAACAATAATTATAATAGACGTCAAGAAAAATTTAAACGCAATAATGCCAAAAATGACAGCAGTAATGGCTGCCTGATCATATTTTTGTTGGCGTTGCCATGGCTACCACAGCCACCTTCTCTTATTTCGATTGATCTGCTATGCCATAAATCCGTTTAAAGAAAAATGCATTTTTTCATGTTATTTATGAAAATAAATATGACTTATGGTATGTTTTTGTAAAGCTCTCGACACGAAGAATAAGATGAAAAAATAATATATAGGGTCTCCCATTTAAAAAATAGTAGGTTATGCCAATATGTCAAAAACTATGACTCTCAGCAAAAATCTGAGTATGCCACTGAATTCTACGTGAAAAAATCTATAAATACCAGTTGAAACATTTTAAATATATTTTACGATAGCTGAGTTACAGGGGGTGTCCGAAAATGACAAATTTTCAAAATCACCCTGTAGCACGGAAACTAAAATGGTTAGGGCAAATCTGTTTGCGGCCTCTTTAGTTTCATCGAAAAGTAGCACGGTGTCGCGAAAACCGCATCTCTCTATCTCTACTCATAAGCTGGAAACCCCGTAAAACCTACGAAAATGGGACACCGTGTATATTTGTGAAACTGAATCCTCATTACAGCTCAGTGTTAGATATTTTTGGGAGGTTCATCAAAGACAAGCGAAACTATAATAGTTTTCCTAATACTGTGTTTTAGAGAGTAAAACTGTTGCCCGAAACTTTTATAAACTTTCAAATCATCCCCAAAAATAATAACCACGGAAGGTTTTATGATCATTTATAGTCATGTAAACAACATTATTTGTGAATGACTTTAAGGATCATAATTTTTTTTGGGCATGATTTAAAGTGTATAAAAGGATCCACGATATTGATGTCATTTTGTTGCTCCAGAATGATTTGGATGCTCTATAGGAGTGGTCGCAAACAAATAACTTACAACTCAACATAGGAAAATACTGCTTTATCTGATTTCATAGGGGGCATAAAGTTTAACTCAAATTACAAGCTACACAGTGTCAACCTCAGTTTCTCTGAATCAGTGAAGAACGTTGGAGTATGTGGTACATGAGAAATTGAGCTTTTTTAAGCATATTTCCAATATAAGCTTGCAGGGCTCCAAAAAATGTTTGGGCTTATTACTCTCAATACTTCCACTGAATATTCCCAAAACTCTCTATGCTTCCCTGGTAAGATTAATTTTGGAATATACTACAGTGGTCTAGTTTCCTCCATACCATATCAACATAAACTTGATCGAGAAGATCCATAGAAATTAAACTTTTAGCTTTGCGGTTTTTAGGTGTGGGGTCAATTCTCAGGAGTATCATAGAGTGGACATGCTTGTTAGACTTGGATTGAGCACTTTTGAGAGTAGATGATTACTTTTTGACCTTGCTATATCTAATTGATTGTCCACAGTTACTTTCTAGGATTGGTTTTAATGTTTCTAAATGTAATCTTCATCACTTTAAGCTTTTTGCTGCCTTTTGATGCTACGAGCTATGGTAGGCAAGCACCTATCGATAAAACTCTTCGTGTACTGCATCATCGTAGTAAAATATGGCTGCACACTGCCTGGTTTTAAAAATAGGATAACAAATGTAACACAAGATACTATATACTATAAGGTCTAGTAACACGGGATGTAAAGTGCAGTGTTTGAGTATTTTAGTATGTAGGATGTTTTAGATTTTTTCTTAATAGTTTATTTTTGTCATATATTTTTTTTTGTAATCAATATTTTAGATTTAAAAAGAAACATAATATTTTTATGAGAGAATAAAGAGTTTTCCTAAGAAAATTGCGTTTTATTTTACTGATTGTAATGTTTATAAAAATAATCCTCAAAGGAGCGAAATGCCCTAAAAATTTCGTAATCCATTGCCTCCTGTACAAGGCTTTTATTGTATGATTTGCATATGAATACTAGGAAAAACTACTACAGTTTTAGATTCTCTATGATTTGTTTATTGAAGTATAATTAATGTATTAAATTTAGCTTTAATTTAAATTGGTAATAAGAAAAAAAATGTTTTTTTTAACATAAAAAAAATGTTTCTTTTACAGGGGAAATAATATACCAGACTAGGAAAAATGTGTAAAATATATTCATATTGCTCGCACTTTGCACATATTTTTATTAGAAAAACATAAATAAAATTTTTAAGCGTGAAAACTCGAGTAACCAGAGTTAGAGGAAATAAATGAACAACCACTTGAAAACTTGTATTTGGCTCATAGCTTTTTAACATTGACTGAAAGTCTTTTTTCACAACTTTAATTTACTTGTCCATAAGGCAGTGGAAGAAGGAGGGGGGGGCTTGCCAGTCTTCACCTGAAAATTTAAAAAATATAAATAAAAACACTTGTTTAATTAATTTATACAAATAGCAGTGGTTTATATAGAAAATGTGAGATCCTATACAGAGAGTTACTTCGCAAGGTGTTGTTTGGTTTTAGTAGACTATAAACGACTAAAAATAAGTATAAACAAGCATAAATCATATTTAAAACAGGTACAGGTACAAATCAATTGGTGAGAAAAATTAAAGGTATAGTTAAACCCTCGATTTAACATTTCATATCTGCTGCCACTCCAAAGGAAAAAATATTCTTTTTAAACTAACACCTATAAAGATATAGGTACAACTTTCTTTGAGGAAAGTAAAACCTAAAATTAAAATAGGTGGAACTTGAATCCACCATTGCATCAAGAATTTAGTGAACAAATAAATTTTAGATATATTTCTTTTTATTGTTTTCTATGAGTAAAACTCTTTCCAAATGACCCCACTAGATAGAGCCAAACAAAAATCTTAATTTAAAATTAGGAATTGTACAACTAGTATAGTATAGTATACTATTCTCAAGACTAATGATTAAAGCACTGAGTACCTACTTGGTATAGAGTATATATCCGAATTATTAAATATATACTTGTTTTTCAACTTTTTTTCGCTGGTGAAGGTAAAACGCATACAAAGAAAGTCAAATCATGAAAAAAAATCAAAAATGAGTTGAAGCTTCGGTTTAAAGATAATTCTGTGTTGATTGAGAACAAAATTGGTTTTTTTGTAATTATCCAGAGTTCTTGGTCAAGATTTCATTCGGGTCTTTGATTTTGTCTTCAGACATTACTAAAGAAATGATACACAAATTTTTGCATTGTGAAAACTAGAAGTAAGTACAGACATAATTTCTTAGGGTATAATCAAAAATAAAGGTTTGACTGACGGTTTACAGGTAAAAGTTTTAAGGTTAGTTATCTTCAAAAAATTATTGTAAATTATGTATGCAAAAATATTTACCTTATATCAGTTTTTGTCCTTGTTTTGTACAAAAAGCCATCTTGGGGAAAAAAGTTGTCCAATTCTTGGGGATCCGTTTTTGCAATATGGAGAATAAATACATTAATACTTCCGTATAATTAATGGAAATTAAAGGGAATCTGTAAAAATAAGATAATTGATAATATGTAAAAGCGTTGAACACGTTTGAGCAATCCTTCTAGAGCCTGTAGAAAATACCCAACCCAGTTTCTACTTATTTCTACTTCATAATAAATTCAATACGTAGTGTTTACATTGTTTACAGTTTATTCCTAGATAACATTTAATTTTTGTGAAAAGCTTGAAGTCATTTGAGCAAGAATTTTTTTTACCTTGATATTTTAAACATTTTATTTGTTCGCTATTTTATTGCGCTATTTTGAACTCGTACCAAAATTTTACTAGTTTATCTCTTTATCACACTCAATGGTAGCACAAAATTTGAAATTCGTTTAATAAGGGTCAGTTAAGTTGCCCCCTCCCAACATTTATTAAAATATTACCAGGTCATCCCCATAATCCCTTTTAACTTTCATCCAAAATTTAAAATCAATCGGGTAAGAAGTTTTTTAGCTATGTCACAAACTGACGGACAGAAAGAGAGGCAGATCGCTAGATAGACCGAGGAATTGAGAAATCATGGTTTTTTGGCATCAAAAACGCTAAAACTTGAAGCTATATAAAATTTTGGATTGATTTGGTCGCCGTTTTGTTTCGCCATCTTCAATTCGTAGGACAAGTTTACTTCCCATTTACGAGGGAAGCAAAAAAGAGTTTAGCTTTTTGCAAATAACTGGAAAATTATTAACATGTATGAAATTGTAAAAAACGCTTCTTAAAGAGGAAGAAATTACCAATAAAAAAGGCCCAAGTCACGGAACTTTATCTCTATTATTAATAATTTTAATTTAATGTTGAAAAGAAAGTTCCGCAAGCAAAGCATTTTTTATTTTTTATTTATATCAACTTAAAATTTTGTCTCGCTAGAAAAAAATTTTTTTGTTTATTTTTTATAAAATTAAACAATTTTTTTTCACTTTCGTATATATTTCAAGTTGCTAATTGCTAACCAAAATCCACTAAAATTAATTCGCTTCGTGGAGACTTTATCACAACTAAACTATATGAAATTATGACACTGAAATGTTTTTAATGGTTATAATCTATTAGTAATTAATTATTGAAGCTAATAAAAAAAACTAAAAACTTAATAATACTTCTATTTGATCTGTGTGCTTGCACTTTTGTTTATAGTTTGCATACTACTGGTTTAGAAGCGTTTCCATATTTCTCCTTGGGAATTCATTGTTGTGGATTTTTACTAACAAATTTTTAATTTTTGAAATTCCATTCTTGTTTCTTTAGAAACACACATACTATAGACCACGCTATAGACGAAATACATAAGGATAATGTATTTTGCTACAATATTCATTTTATTTATCCATTTGACTTTGATTTTGCTATTAGAGTTTTCCCAGTAGTTTATGCTGATGAAACGAAGATTTTGGCATCATCTTTTTTATACTCGAAGGTTTTAAGCTTGCAATTTAGAAAAGTTGATACTATAACCATAAAAACATTCCATGCTAAACACATTTTTCTGAATTACTTTAAAACAAGTTACAAAAAATCCAAAGAATTTGAAATTTGTACAATATATAGCAAGGAAACTGGCAACTTTTGTTAATTTTAATAATTGATAATAGATTATAACAACTAAGAACATCGCAAGGTCACATTCTTGTGTAGTAAAGTTGTGTTAAAGTCTCTACAAAGCGATATATATATATATATATATATATATATATATATATATATCAAAAATCATGGACCACTATACTGAAAACCCTTTAAGCGCTTTCCATCATTTTTAAGGAAACAAGTGATGTCGTTTCGCCCTATATGGGGCTCATCATGAGGCCAATACAGCCGTGTGGTTAAGGTGATAAAGAAGGCGAGTTAACCCATAGAGTCAGAGGTGCTATATATAGGAACAAACGTTAAAAGGTACCAATAGGTACATTTTTCTGGACTCCAAATCGACATTATCTTAAGTAATATTACTAAATGCATTTTTACTAAAGTGCTAAATGAATACAAAAAAGTTTAAAAATGACTTCTCGTAGATAAGGTTTGTGCTTCTGTTACCTTGGTTACTCATCCCAAAAATACTTTCAGGAGCTCTCTGACGTAATTTTACCGGCTCATGTCAAAATATTTGTATGAAAATTCTATTGAAAAAGGAGATTTTTATTGATAAAAATTAATTATTAGTTTTTGATGTGTATAAATCGTAAATTGCATTACGATTTTTAATAATGAGTGTTTATACCATTACTGGATGTTAGCATTAGAAAATAAATATGGTGAGTCGAGAAGAAATCATTTTTATTCTATTTTATTTTAATTTTTAGATCTATGTTCGTTCGTTGTTATATAATAATATAGTTTAAAAAATTGTTTAAATCCAATCAATCTTAAATCAAAATTAATCTATAAATTCCTGCCTCAATCTATAAAAAAAAAATCAAAATGAACTGATTTGTACCTATTTTTCAATTAATATAACTTTTTAGATAACTGATGAAGGTCACATACAGACCGAAACGTTTTATCCTTTTATCAATAAAATGACTGGCTATTAAAGCAAACTTTGATTTTGGAACCTTATTCCCAAGAAAATATATTTGAAGAATATAGTTAATGGTTCAAGAAAATACATTTTCCTTTTACAATATATATATATATATATATATATATATATATATATATATATATATATATATACATATATACATTTTGAACTATATACTAAACATAAAATAATTTTGTATATTTTAAATATTCAATTGTAACATATTAAATTGACCAGTGCTGCACGGTCAAAGTCGCTCGGCACGAGATCCGTCCATGCAGTCAATTCGAGACCGTACGTCAGCTGTGTGAATCCAACCAACCCGGAGGGGACCGGCGGCGCCGCAATGTCAAAGCCACTCTTTGCCGGTATAAAACCATCTAGTGCAAGTGAATTCATATCAGTCAAGTTATTTTAAGTGTCAAAAATGTTCATTAAGTACGCGCTTTTCGGTCTTTTGTCCGTCGGTGCTTTAGCCAGGACGACAAGCTTCGCAAGCCAAAATTCTGTTACCGAAAATGAGATCCCTCGGGCTGCCGATTCGTACTCCTACTTGAACGACTTCCGGTACATGTACAAAGTGTATCAAGAATGTGCCTCTCAAGACGTTACTTCCTGTTTGAAGTTAAAGCTTCTGGCGGCCATGGACCGAGCGGCGAGGACGTACAGTTTGACTCTCCTAGACGGAGTCACCTTTGTCAAAGACCCAAAATCGCAGGTTCAAGAAGAGGCCCCGAAGACAGAAGCCGAAATTGAGGCAAGCTTACCCAGGTCTTTAGGTGAAAAAGATGAAGCCCTAAGTGGATTAATCCTGGACAAAGTGGCTAATTTCTTGGGGTCACATACACTACAGGTAAGTTTTTGAAATAAAGCTGCTAAGAAGAAGTTATTCCTCAAAATTGTATTATGATTTTATTTACTTTAATAAATGTAAGCTACTTTGTTACAAAAAAAAGGCTGTTTAAAAAATATATTTAAATTTTAATTTATAATACAATAAATTTCGAGTTAAAATTTGCACTAACATTTTTGTTTTGTTTCAGATTAAGCTGCCATCATCGTCCGATCTCGCCCGCAGCTTTAGCGAGGAAGAAGGCAGAGGCAAGAAAGGCAACAAGAAAGGAGGCGGCGGCGCCATGATGCTACTTCCCCTGATCCTCGGAGGAACTTTAGTCCCTCTAGCCCTGGGTGCCCTGGCCCTTCTCGCAGGAAAAGCTCTGATTATTTCTAAGTTGGCCCTCGTCCTCGCTGGTATTATAGGACTTAAGAAACTGTTATCGGGTAATTCTGGACACCACGATTCAGGACATGTTGAAGTCGTTGCCGGAGGACATCATGGCTCCGGATGGGGAAGGTCGTACGACAAAGAAGAGGCGGCAAGGTTGGCTTATCAAGGTTATGAACAGAAGAAAGAACGATGAAAATAACAAAAAGACTTATTAGATTATTTATTTAAATTATTTTAGTAATTTGTAAGATTTTTTTTAATGTAAATACATGTTTATACTTTTATTAGCTAAGGTTTTTTTATTTCCCTATTGGATAAGGCCTGTTCTGTGTAATTAATAGTAATGGAATCATAATTTAGGTTAATTTTCATAATAAAATCAGGAGAAGTGCCTTGTTTAGAATAAACTGATGTAACACCGATTTTTTCCCGAGAATTACGTAAGATTCTTCAAAATAATAGAGAAAGTTCGCTGTTAAATATTTGATGAAGCGTACTATGGGCATTTTTTTGTAATCGCTATTGCATCTTCACACTTTCAGTTTCATCACGTTTAAAAGTAGTGCCGAAAAAAGACTAAAGCGAAGAAAAAGTGCTTCAACTTTAGAACTTTAATTAAACGTGTTTACGGTTCGATTACATCGAGTCAAGGTTTTACTTTCTTTCGGTCTAGAATATTTCTTAGATAATATGACGTTTTTTGTCTGTTTTGGAGATTTAAAGGTCGTTAACGTCATTTCGTGATAAAATGTAAACCAGAACAGGTTCGTATGTCGTCCGTGACATTGATCGTGTATGCAAGTCATGGCTGAGTGAAGAAAGCATATGGTAAATATTAAATACGTAAATACGTACATTTTTCTTCGAGAAAGTTTCCGTTTGACATATCCTGATTAGCGTCGCATTGTTGCATGTGTGTGTGTGCGCAATATTTTAATTGCCTAATTTTACTTAATAATAATGGTGGTAGTAAACGGTTTATTATTTAAAAAATATCCCTAATTTAATTATAGACCACCTTATTTTACTTCTATTAACAGTGCTAAATCAAACTTTTTTCAGTTTAATGGGCAGCTTTTTCGACCAAAAAGAGGATTGTCTATGGGCTCTTGTCTTTCTCCCTTCCTTAGCGAAATTTTTATGCAGAACTTACTTTAAACTGTTTTATTCTAAACCAACTTTACAAGTTTAATACATGGAATGTAATAATAATAAAGTTGTAATAAATGAAAAAAACTCTTATGTTATAAATCAATATAATATAAAAACTAAGTTGAAATAAATATTTTTAAAAATCTATTCTTTTTATTTTTGTAAAAAATGCATTTTTAATTGTTTTTTAAATAATGTTAATTTTGTCGTATAGTCCCTGGTAAGGTATTATATATTTTTAAACCATCGTGCAGAATTGATTTTTCCCAAAGTCACTTTTTATTGTAATGGTCTGTAATTGTAAGCAATGTCTTGTATCGTGCTTATGTAAAGTATTAGATTTTTTAAATATAATATTTAATTTTTTTTCCATTAATAATAATAGAGTGTATTAAAATGCAAATTTTGAAACTATAAATATTTTGTAAGCTTAAAAATCCGTTAGGTTTATATAGGTTAATAGAAGGTTCCGAATATGGTAGTTTATAAATACATTTTAGAGTTTTATTTTGCAATTGTTTTAAAGGTTTAATATGTGACGAACGAGCAGCTCCCCAAATTGAAATTAAATATTGGAATTTAGAATATATTAAAGAATAATATATGTTTTTGAAGAATTTTAATGGTACGAAATATCTTGCTTTGTATAATACTCCTATTAATGGAGTTATAGCGGTAAAAGTTTTGTTGTATTTGAATATTTAATTTTGTTATTGTTTATTACTATTGTGGAAATACCAGAATTTATCTTTGTTTTACCTATTAACATAAAAGAAGATTTACTAAAATTTAATGATAGTTTGTGAGATTTAAGCCAGGAATAAATGAATTATTAAATTCAAAAAATAATTCATTTAAATTATCAGCAAAATAAATAATTGTTGTTGCATCCCCAAACAACTGAATATTGCCTTTTAAATTTAACTTAGAGAATAAAATTTTGAACAGCCCGTTTTCGAATTCTCTACTAATTTATAAAAGGTACGTGAACGACGTATTTATAATATGGAATAATAGTGAAAAGGAACTGATCAATTTTTTAAATTTCGTCAATAGTTTACCTAATAAAATTTATTTTACACTGGAAAAAGAAACACAAAATAAGTTACCTTTTTTAGATTTGTTACTTATTAGAAAAAATAATAAAATACATTTTGAAATTTACAGAAAACAGTCAGCTACTGATTATATAATTCAATTTACTTCTGATTCACTCTACTCACATAAATTTGCAGCATTCAATTCTTTGTTTTTTAGGTTATTTAAACTTCTCCTTTCTAAAAATGGTTTTTATAAAAAACTAACTTTTTTATAAAACACAATAAAACAGTTGGCAGCTAATAATGGTTTTTCTACACGTTCCATCAATAAACTTTATTTTAAATTTGTCAAAAAATATAAATTCTCTTATAATATAGTACACCCTAAGACAAAAATAACAACCAATATAGATGTATAACATTTTTTGGTAATATTCCCTTACAAATTGCAAAATTCTTTAGACATTTTAATATATCTATTGATTTTAAAACTGTAAACACTCTTAAAAAACATTTAGTTAAAATTAAGGATAAGACTGATAGATTTTCAAAATCTGGAGTGTATTCGTTGTGTTGTAGTGACTGTCCTGCTGTGTATGTTGGCCAGTCTGGGAGGAAGATATCTACCAGAGTACAAGAACACGTAAATCTCTTTAAAAAATTCGCAAATAACGGAGACTAAATCTACGTTTGCGAACAATCCATTAACTTCAGGACACACCCTTGCTGTCCTGAAAATATAAATATCTTACATCAGTGTTTCAAGGAAAGAAAATTATATTTAATAATAATACATTTATTGTTCAACCGTACAATATTACACAAATAATTTATTATATTCTAGTTTTTATGCTAGACGGTTAGACAAAGGGCCATAAAATTAATGCTACCCAGACAAGTCCGGGTAGTGATAAAACCCGTTAAAAACATTAGCATAGAAAATCAAATAGGTATATGACGCGTTAAAACTTCCTAAATTTACTGAATTAGATTACGAAATATATTTAATATGTAGTTTTAAAGACATACAAAAAAGAAAAGAAAAGGAATATAGAAAAGACACAAAAGGAGAAGAATTGAGAAAGAAAAGGAAGAGAAGAGAGGGGGGGGGGGAAATGATAGGTTATAATTGAGAAATTTGGAACGAAAGGGGTGTTTCAAAGAACATCGGTAGTTTTTTTAAAACATAAGAATAACAGGTAATAGCCAAGAAAATTTACTGATTCTTGAATAATTTTTTCTTTATAATATGCTTAATAAGACAGAACAGATCTGTATTCAGAAAATGCATCTAGTTTATGGTAGTACACAAATTATAAGAACTCGACCTCTTAAACAGCTCTTTGCGATGTTGTGGAATTGTAACAATATGACTGAAATTTGAGCTTGTAAAGATACTGGGGTTTTCTGTATTTCATTGTTTTATATGATAGCCTAGCCATATGCAGTTTTCGCCTATTATGCATACTCAACCAACCGGCATCTTTTAACTTATGTGAAATATAGTTTCTTCCAGATATTCCGTAAATAAAGCTAAGACAGCTATTTTGCACTTTTTGGATACGCCTGACTTCAATATTGTCAAGGCAAGGCCCGTAAACGCAGTCACAATAATTGAAAACTGATAACACCAGAGAATCACAAAGGAGTTTTTTTGTCTCTAGTGTAAGGTAGTGGCGATGCGAAAAAAGTAATTTTAGTGTTGAATAGGCTACCTTCAGCTTATTAGTTACATGCTGCTTAAAACGCAAGTTCCAATCAAGCTGTAGTCCCAGACTTTTGCAGTTGTCAACAAAGGGAATAGAAGCATTGTCCATTTGAATAACTAGGTTGTCTTTGGCCAAATTGCAATGTGTTCGGTTGTCGAATAGGATTACGGTGGATTTACTAGGGTTATTTTTTAGCATGTGATCGGTTGCGGTTTTAAATAAGGCATTAAGATCACTATTTATGTGCCGATTCCCCATATTACTATGAACTGGATCGAAAGACAAGTAAATTTGGGTGTCATCGGCATAAAGATGATAATGGCAGTGTTTGATATTTTTATGAAATTGTGAGGTGTATAAAGTATAGAACAAAGGACCAAGTATACTTCCCTGTGGAACACCAGACGTTACCACTTGCCTTTCAGAAAATTTACCATTCAAAACCACTTGTTGTAACCTACCGCATAAATACGACGAGACAAATTTTCGAGCATCATGTCCAAAGCCGAGATCGTTAATAAGAGAAACGAGTACCTTATGGTTGAGCATATCGAAAGCTTTGGTGAAGTCTAAAAGGACCAGAGTGCTTATTTTGTTATTATCATGTCCACGTAGAACGTCATCTGTAATGTCAGCAAGAGCGGTGGCACAGCATATTGTTGATTTCCACAAAAGATCTTATTTGGATTTCAATTATTAATTTCCAAGATTTTTGAGAAAGCTGGCAAAATACTGATAGATCTTAAATGACCATACTCAGTGGGTTGTCTTATCTTAGGAAAGGGGACTACAAAAGCGTGTTTCCAAACTGATGGATAGTATGCCTCCTTGATACATTTATTTATGATATGAGTAAAAAATGGTAATAACAACGGCATACATGTTTGAATTAACACCACTTTTACGTTATCGGATCCGATGGCTCTGGATTTTATGTTCATAATTGCTCTCAATACACCATTCTCAGAAACTTGCGAAAACTCAAAAATTCCTGTGATATTATTATTAATATTATTGTTATAGTAGTTAAGAAAATTATCAGGTGTTTGATTTAGGTCAATAGCCGAATTAACAAAAAAATTGTTTATTTGATTTACATCACACAAGACCTCCGGAATTTGTTTTTGCTTATTAGGAAGTATACCCTCTCCCGCCACTTTTCTTGTGTGTTTGAATTCGACATTTTTGAATTGTATCTATATTTTCAATGCATTATTAAGCAGCTTTTGCATTAATTTAAGGTTATCTGTCAGCCAAGGGTTATATTTAAATTTTTTCTTTTGGCGAAATGTTTTTGCAGGTGCATGTGCATCAAATAATTGTAGAATTAGATCGCAAACGTACGAAATTTTGCTATCAATATTAGGAATATCATAAACAGCCCTCCAGGATAACCATTCCAAGTCTGCCTGAAAATAGTTAAGATTAATTTTATTTAAAGGTCGATATTTAAACTGTTTTAATGGAGGTTCGGACACCCCGCCTATTTTAAACTTAAAGTACACTAAAGAGTGATCCGATATATGTGGATCAATTGTACCACAATCAACCAGACTGTCAAAACTGCAGAGAATAGGGTCTAAAATCGAAAAAGTTTGATTCGATACTCTTGTCGGCTCAGAAATTAATGGTTTCATGTTAAATGTGCTAAATATATTTTCAAGGACACTATACAAATTACTAGCAACATTAAGAAAATCATTATTGAAATCGCCGATACATATTATATTCTCATAAGTGGTATACAAGTTGCTCAAGATATCTGTAAAATGGCTGAAACATGAAATGTAATCTGTATTAGTGGGTCTGTATATATTGAGAATAATATATTTGATTCCAGATAAGCATAATTTTATGCAGACATACTCTAAAAAATCAAAACTACCCTGAATCAAAATACTACATTTGGTCTCTTTTTTTATATAAAATCTGACACCCCACCCCTTCGACCGACCCGATCCGGCCGAATAAAATCGTAATTCTGTACCTGAACAATAGCATTGACAATATTTTCGTGGAGCCATGTTTCAGTCACTCTGACGATTTATTAAAAAAAATGGAAATAACTAATGCCAAGAAAAGTCCAGTACTCACCTGTGTTAATGACGTATTTAATTTCGAACCCCATCCCATCCTTAATAACATAAATAATAATTAGCGTTGTTCATTTAATTTTAACCTTATTTACGGACCTTTCATGTGACAATTGACAACGACATGTATTCTTCTTTTATGGGTTTATAAACACACTTAACTAAATGGGCTCGTTTTAAGTTTTGTGAGCATATGCAACCATCAATATTCAAGGATCTCCTTATTATTATTGTACGTCTAGGATGTAACGTGTGATTTCTTGTTTTGTATTTATTCTTATTTTGTACCTGGATTTTTGTTTTAAATGTGTTGAAGTAGCTATAGTTAATATTATTTTTTAATTTTATAATTAGTATATTAGTTTTTTCCAATATTATATATCCGATGATGCTCGTAAGAGCGAAACACGTGTCACCTTAGGTTTTTTAAAATATTTGACTAAGACCAAGACTTTGTGTTTTATTTAATAGACTTTTCTTAAAGTCGTTTTAAAATACTAGATTTTTGAGGTTTTAAATTACATAACGGGATGGCAAAAGAGTTACCTTTTAGCAAATGAGATTGTTTCAAAAGGGTATTAAAAAAAATGTAAATTTAATTATAAAACTCGCTGCATTTATCTTCACGTTTCAGGGTCCCTAGATTTGAATAATTGAAAAAAAAAACATGTTTTCTCAATTCTATCTGTATGTCTGTCTGTCGGCGGCATAGCTAAAGAACTACTTACCCGATTGACTTCAAATTATGGTCAAAAATTAAGGGTCATATGGGGACGACCTGATAATATTTTGGTAAAAATCCAATATGGCAAAACAAATGGCAGCCTAGTGAAATGTAAAAATAGGCAAAATATCTTGTTAGAATGGGCGTTAATTGCTTTTTCATTTATATTATATATATATATATATATATATATATATATATATATATATATATATATATATATATATATATATATATATATATATATATATATATATATATATATATATATATATATATATATATATATATATATATATATATATATATATAAATAAATTAAAATATTACACTAGCGTTAAAATTTATATGTAGATACTTTTTAAAATTACTTTTTTATTATGTAGCGCTATCAACAAATAACCATAGCTAGATCAATCGGAATGCAAGAAAAAATGCACAATATCCTTATCAGTGTACTATCTTAGGTGCTAATAATTATTTCTACGAGGAGTATGTACAGTATGGAATTAAAAAGGATCACATTAAATTTAACAGATTACAATAAATATTACTTAACTGATTTGTGTCTGATTTATAATTTATACATCTATTATTCCTATTAATATGAAACATTTCCAAAAACAATCTTTTTTTATAGTTGGATGCAATTTCCAAAATTTTTACATTTGCAAAATCAAAATTATGGCCAGTTTTTTTATTATGTTCAGCTAACGCACAGGAGTTTTTTCCTAAACGGCAATCGCTCTTGTGGCCAGTGATTCTTTGTCGAAATTGTGAAGTTTGGCCAATATACTGTCCATCACATTCCAAACACGATAACTCGTACACTACATTACTATTAAACAACAAAGGTGTTTTATCTTTGACTCTAGAAAACAGATTAAAATTTTTTATTGTGTTGTATTTCACTACCTTAATCTCTGGAAAGGATTTAAATAATTTTGAAATGTTGTTAGTAAGGCCAGTAATAAAGGGCAGTTTTCTATATTTAAGGGTAATGGGTTGATTTTCTTCCTAGCTATGGTTATTTGTTGATAGCGCTACATTGTTTGTGCTGTTGCGAACGTGACAATGTTCAAATTTTACAGAGTTTGACTCTACTTTCTTGTAAGTAATTTTAAAAAGTACCTAATGTTTCTTGTTTTTTTTTTTTTGTTTTATATAAATTTTAACGCTAGTGTAATATTTTAATTTTGTTTTCTGTTAATCTTATATGCTCCTGATGAAGCTAATAAACATTAAATATTCACTTAAGGAAAAAAGAGTTTTTTTTTTTTCTTACCCACTGACCGCTAGACCCGAAACCAAAACCTTTTTATAATTTATATACGGTCGATAATACCTACTTTATATATATATATATATATATATATATATATATATATATATATATATATATATATATATATATATATATATATATATATATAAATATTTTTTTTGTTCCTTTTTTATTAATTTAATCTACAGGTGCAATCAGTAATGCAAACCTATAGAATAAATTAATAGAAAAGGAACAAAAAATACGTATTTCTTAGGAGTACGGTAATTTAAAAAAATAGTCGCCAAAAGAGCACACAAGTATAAAAATATAACATATATAAGCATAAAGTAATAACAATTTCCGAGGTACGTGCTAATTTCCTGTTTATTTTTTGTTTCTTTGTGTTTATTTTTACTTGTATATAATTTGATCTCTTTTTTTATATAAAATCTGACACCCCACCCCTTCGACCGACCCGATCCGGCCGAATAAAATCGTAATTCTGTACCTGAACAATAGCATTGACAATATGTTCGTGGAGCCATGTTTCAGTCACTCTGACGATTTATAAAAAAAATGGAAATAACTAATGCCAAGAAAAGTCCAGTACTCACCTGTGTTAATGACGTATTTAATTTCGAACCCCATCCCATCCTTAATAATATAAATAATAATTAGCGTTGTTCATTTAATTTTAACCTTATTTACGGACCTTTCATGTGACAATTGACACCGACATGTATTCTTCTTTTATGGGTTTATAAACACACTTAACTAAATGGGCTCGTTTTAAGTTTGTGAGCATATGCAACCATCAATATTCAAGGATCTCCTTATTATTGTTGTACGTCTAGGATGTAACGTGTGTTTTCTTGTTTTGTATTTATTCTTATTTTGTACCTGGATTTTTGTTTTAAATGTGTTTAAGTAGCTATAGTTAATATTATTTTTTAATTTTATAATCGGTATATTAGTTTTTTCCAATATTATATATCCGATGATGCTCGTAAGAGCGAACACGTGTCACCATAGGTTTTTTAAAATATTTGACTAAGACCAAGACTTTGTGTTTTATTTAATAGACTTTTCTTGAAGTCGTTTTAAAATACTATATTTTTGAGGTTTTAAATTACATAACGGGATGGCAAAAGAGTTACCTTTTAGCAAATGAGATTGTTTCAAAAGGGTATTAAAAAAAATGTAAATTTAATTATAAAACTCGCTGCATTTATCTTCACGTTTCAGGGTCCCTAGATTTGAATAATTGAAAAAAAAACATGTTTTCTCAATTCTATCTGTATGTCTGTCTGTCGGCGGCATAGCTAAAGAACTACTTACCCGATTGACTTCAAATTATGGTCAAAAATTAAGGGTCATATGGGGACGACCTGATAATATTTTGGTAAAAATCCAATATGGCAAAACAAATGGCAGCCTAGTGAAATGTAAAAATAGGCAAAATATCTTGTTAGAATGGGCGTTAATTGCTTTTTCATTTATATATATATATATATATATATATATATATATATATATATATATATATATATATATATATATATATATATATATATATATATATATATATATATATATATATATATATATATATATATATATATATATATATATATATATATATATATATATATATATATATATATATATATATATATATATATATATATATATATATATATATATATATATATAATTTTTGATTAAGAATATAATAATGTACATGTTCTACTAAATATTTTAACAATCTGTGTATTTTAAATAATACATTTTTTAAATAATTGTAGTCTGCCATCAAAAATAATTAAAAAACTTTTGAAAAAGCCTGTTAGGAAACGTCAAGAAGGTAGCGTAGTTTAGTTTCGCGTTAAGTGGACGACAAATTTATTATATGGCAAACAAAAAACAACAAACTTCCATTTTTACATGTTCTGATCACAAAACTGCATAACGGGCATTTCGAATACACTGTGTGCAGAAAACTAACACATACCGACAGATATTTAAACGCAAGATCACATCATCACCCAGCACAAATTCAACCTATTGCCAACAATAATAAATCTCTCTAAAATCTAGATCCGTGCAAATGACTATACAAATCGCACTATAGAGAAAGCTAAAATAATTATGAACCGGGAAGGCAACAGTAAAAAGTAATCTTACCATACATAAAAAGCACAACAGACAGAATTGAAAGAATTCTTAGAAAACGCAACATACAAACATTACACAAACCGCAAACAACCATAGCTAAACTACTTGGAAACCAAAAAAACAAAATCACATTGGAAAACCACGAAGTATACAGCATTCCATGCCAGGCCTGTAAAAAGCTGTATGTGGGGCAAACTAACAGGTGAAGTAGACGAGCATAAACTTAGCATCAGAAAAAAACATCGGCCCTATTCCTGCATCATCAAGAAACCGGCTTCAAAATAAATTTCGATGGGTGTAGGGAGATTGCCAATATAGAGCATTACAAGACCAGAATAATCCGAGAAGCCATAGAAATTGAAAAACAACGTGATTTAAATAAGGGGGATGAATCATTAAAACTACCAACAGTATGGAAGACAATAATGGGCAAATCTAAAATCACAAAAAATCAAGCGGAATTAGCTCAACAATAACAGCAACATCCGGAAAACATAAATAACGACAAACGGCCGCTCAGATATAACTTTCAGCCCTGGCTAGGGGTATAAAAAGAAGCTCGCAGTCGCTAAAATTTCAGTCTCTATTCGGACGCGAGAAGGAAAGCTTCGAAAACGCCAAATTTGATTTTGGCGAAACGTCAGCAAAACTGTTTTTTTTTTCAGAACGACAGTAGTGAACGGATATACACCCGGAATAAAAACACACACATAAATATATATATATATATATATATATATATATATATATATATATATTACATATATATATATATATATATATATATATATATATATATATATATATCTTGATTCTTAGCCCTTCACGTCTGTCGTTCTGAAAAGAACAGTTTTGCTGACGTTTCGCCAAAATCACATTAGGTATTTTCGAAGCTTTCTTTCTCGCGTCCGAATAAAAACTTTCTATGCATTTATATATATATATATATATATATATATATATATATATATATATATATATATAGTTGCAGGAGGCTCATTTCTTCACTTCATTTTTAACATATTCCCAAATATAAAAATCAATAGGTGTAATATCCGGACACCCAGCTGGCCAATCTACACGACCGCGGTGGTTTGCAATAACTTTGTTATTAAACACTTGTTTTTGAACATTTTGTCCGGCCATGATGTCAAATTACAATTCAAGTGAAGTAAATAACAGAAACCAAGTCAGTGCCAGAATATTAGACTGAATGTAATTATACTTCTTTTTGATTTTGCTCTTGCTCTATTAAAATGTTAAAACGGTTTCAGGATCAAACGAAAAATATAATTTTTAATGTTCGCTCGTATTTCGAGGCTCTAAAGGATCATTGTTAAGCCAGGGGAAAAAATAACGCCTACGTAACAGCCAAAGTAATGTATATTTTTTGTATTCTTTCCTGTAAAAACACCCCTAAGCACAATTCTGTTTTAAAATAACTCTTCAGCTTAGCTGTGTGGAACGAAAATACTGAAATTCCTACCCATGTATTCGAAGAGCACTCAGAAAACACAATTTTTTGGACCAATTAATAATGATTTAGATTTATTTACATTAATTCCTAATCCATGGTTTTTAATGTTTTTACATATATCAAAAAGGTCTTTACTTATGGAACTAACACCGAGACCCGGTGTAACGATTGGTTTGCACGTATGATGTAGACTGAAGCCTGTATCCAAATTAAAATTGTTAAGATGCTTATAAGTTTCATCTTTCATGTTCCTTAAGTCTCGGAATTCAAGCATCCTAACAGTTTTATTATAGACACGGGCTTTAGTCTACAGCATACGTGGAAACCGATCGTTACACCGGGTCTCTCCGTGCTCATTCAGTGTTCCGATCTCGTGAAGTAAAGGTCCCTGAATATGCCTCGTGCAATTGAAGGCGCAACATCAGAACGTAATTCAATTTTGACACAGTCTAATCCCAAGAACCATGATTTCTTAATTGACCTCAATCGTGAAAGCTTTCGTTCTATGCTACCTTGTATATTATATGTCTATTAAATGGGTATTTTCTTGCCGATTATAAATATACCAGGTTTAATACTTTTATCTTTAAAAACACCCAAGAAATTTGATATAAACCATGCCATAAGAGACAATTGCCTCTTATGGCCGGGTTTTCCTCAATTTTCTCGGGTGTCTTTAAAGATAAAGGTATCAAACCTGGTATATTTATAATCAGCAGGAAGAGACCAATTAATGATATATATATATAATATATATATATATATATATATATATAGTATTATATTTGAAAAGTTGATGATGATTTCAGAAAAACCAGACATTCTGTGCATCTATAAATTTCACTAAAATAAAATTGCTAAAATTTAAAGAAACTGTTGTATTTAACATTTTTTGAGATCTCGAAAAATAAGACAGTTAATGAACCAAAAATCCTGTACAGACCCTTGAGGTACTCCTTCATACGAATCGATAGCGTATTAGAAATTTCAAGTGAAATTTTTTATCGTTAGAAATTCTAATAAACTGATTACAGTTAGAAAGGTTAATAATAAACAATTGACATGTTTTGTCACTGAAACCTTCCATAGAAGTAATAGCGTATTGTTTATCCCTTGCTTATACCTAAGTAAAAGTAAAGTTCCGCAAGGTCCAGAACAAGACAACTAAAATGATTTATCGCATATTAACAATTCGATCAGTTATTCAAATCCCAAGGCAACAATACCAGAAAATATTTCAACTTATTTACGAGTAAGCCATTAATTTAGCTACTGATGACGATTTCTATACATGGAATTTATAGCCGACAATCTCAAAGAAATAATGCCATTTAAAAAAAAAACAAAAAAGATTATTTCGGGACCACAATATTTATTTCGTTTATTGGACATATCATTCGTCAATTTGACATCCGATTTAATAGACTTTGTATAGTAGTCCCTAAAGATCTAATTTCAGAAAGTCTTCGTTTTAGTAACATAGCGGTGTCAATATTATTAAAGCCCCTTTAATTTATTATATGCCTGATTTAATTTAGGAACTCTCGTGTGAGCTAAAAATCTGAAAAAAGGATTTGCGAAAGACACTTAGAACAACATTTAGACGTTTTAGAAAAATGTGAGGAAATAATGTTTTCTAATACAAAAACTTTGCGGTTTTACGTGTGACGAGAACCATAGCAATAAAACATTTTTGAGTTTTAAGGAGGAGCTATATTTGAAGCACCGTGCGTCGGTATGTAAGTATTTAATAGAACACAATTTAGTCAATGTCTAAATTTTTTAGTCTTAGTGTCTGTCCGTCATAATCAAAATTTGTTCCCATTTTGGTCAAAAATTAAATTTCATATGAGGAAGACCTTGTAACATTCTGATAAAAATTCAATATGGTAAAACAAAATGACGGCCTAGTGAAATAAAAAAAAAATTGCTAAAAAACTACACTTTCAATTTAACTCAAATTTTGCACAAAACTCAATTATTATCAAATACAATATAATGAAGTGGTAAAATTTTTGTACGAATCCAAGATGGCGAAACAAAATGGCGGGTTAATAAAATATTTAAAAAATCAGCCTGGAAAAAGTACTTACTGAATGGACTGAATACAAATTTTGTACAATAATTAATTTTTGAATAGAGATGAACTGGTAAAATTGTAGTACGAATTCAAGATGGGGAACAAAATGGCGGCCAAATAAAATGTTTTTCATCGTAAAAAAACACCAGTCTTCACGTTTCAGCGTCCCTAGATGCCAAAAAATATGTTTTATCAATCCAGTCGGTCCGTCTGTCGGTCGGTCTGTCTGTTTGACTGCTTCTCAGTTCGCGGCATAGCTTAAAGACATAAAAGATATTTTGATCAAAAAACATCTGTCATATGGGGACGACCTGGTAATATTTTGGTAAAAATCCAGTATAGCAAAACAAAATGGCGGCCTAATGAAATGTTAAAAAACTACTTATAAAATGTACCTCAAATTTTGCAGAAACATCAAAGTATTTTGTTGGAACCAACTGGTAAAATTTTCGAATGGTACGAATCCAAGATGGCGGAACAAAACGGCACCCTAATAAAATATTTAAAAATTCGACCTGAAAAACTATTTAATGGATTGATTTCAAATTGTGTGCCATAATTAATTGTGGTATAGGGGTCAACTAGAAAAATTGTGGTGCTAATTCTAGATCGCTGAACAAAATGGCGGCCAAATAAAATGTATTATCATTAAAAAATCACCGTTAGGTTTAACATGTCTTCACGTTTTAGCGTCCCTAGATGCCAAAAAACATGTTTTATCAACTCCGTCTGTCGATCTGTCTAGTCTGTCTGTCAGTTCGCGGCATTGTTTAAAAGCTACTTACACGATTGACTTCAAATTTTCACCAAAAATTAAGGATCATATGGGGATGACTTGATAATATTTTGATAGAAATCCAATATGGCGGAACAATGTTAAAAAAAATTGTTAGAGTGGTGTATTATTTGGGACTAGGATCCAGTAAAAAAAAACAAATGTCTTCTTTTTTTTAATTATCGACGTTTCGCAACTTTATTGTGGCATCTTCAGGACACACATATATATATATATATATATATATATATATATATATATATATATATATATATATATATATTAGCTATATAACTGTACATAAGTATAATAATTTTAATATTGAAAAATGTTTAGAGCTATGTTGTATTTTGTTGAAACCATACAATATATATGTTTTTTGTATTTATAGGGCGCCAGCGGGAAGTTTTGACATCTTCATGGCTTCACTGGGGTCTATATTAGATGACCTTAGTGCAGGCGCAAAAATTATTATGGCTAATGATTTCAATGTTTTGTTTGGTACTATTCAAAAGGAAGCTACTTATCTATGTGATCTATTAGAGACTTACGGACTTAAAAGAACAATTTTGACATCAACACGAAATAATGTTTGTCTTGACAATATTTTTGTCAATTTTAATATTGATAACCTTTTAGTGGATACTATAGATCTAAACATGTCTGATCACTTGGGCCAGGTGCTGTATGGTAGTATAACATCAACCTCCAGTGGGATACAAAAAAGAACATTAAGACCAATTACACAACTCGGGTTGCACAACTTTTATAACAATATTGAAGCACAGTCATGGAGTTTTGTCAAAAACATGGATCTTGATATTAAAACAAGATTCAATCTTTTCATAGATTGTATCCAGAGGGCATATTTGCAGTCATTCCCAGAAAAAACTTACACAGTTAAAGCAGGTCGTCCTGATAAAATTAACTGGTTTGACCAGAATCTTAGGGATATGAGAGAACACCCCCATTTTTTGGGAGATGTTATGAGACAATACAATACACCTGGGAATAGACAGGAGTATAATAGATTCCGGCTCCTATATAGGAACTCAATCCTACAAGCCAAATCACAAGCAAATGACAGGCTAATTGGCTCTTCATCGAACCCTGCCAGATGCATGTGGGACATTATCAACAACAGCAGGGGTTTGGGTAGGACTACTGATCAACCTGATATATCACCAGATCACTTTAACAATTATTTCTCCTCGGTTGCTTACAGTCTTGTCAGAGGTATTCCTGTGACGGATCTCGATCCTTTGGGAGCCCTGAACACTGTTCCGGGCATATTCTCTCTAACGGAAGTAACATACAATGGGGTAAGGGAAGTTATTGATGGACTTAAAAATAAAAACAGTCCTGAAATTTTTGGCCTTACAGTACCTCTAGTAAAATCAATAAAAAATCTTATATTGTCACCACTTACTTACCTAATAAATTGCTGTATCAGGGAGAACTATTTTCCTGATATTTTAAAGAGAGCCATAGTTGTGCCAGTTTTTAAAAAAGGTGATAAAGACTTAGTTTCAAATTATCGACCAATATCGCTACTGCCCATAATCTCTAAGATCTTTGAAAAATGTATTGCCAAAAAGGACACATATATATATATATATATATATATATATATATATATATATATATATATATATATATATATATATATATATATATATAGATTCCATATCCTGCATGAAACCCATATTATCAGTTTTTACCTACTCCGTTGGTCCGCAGATCTTTCCTAGATATTAACTTTCTAAAGGGATTTTATGGGTTAAGTTTTTATATAGTCTAGTTTTTGTTTTATGTATAAAGCCTAGAGATGCATTTAGTGGAGCTAACGAATTGTGCTTACGTTGTAAAAATATGCAATTGTTTAAAAATTTATATTTTTAGTAACAGATATATGGATTATTAGTCTAAAATGTATTAAATGGGACAAATTTTATTTCATACATAATGTGAGGGGCTAAAGAATTGTGCTTACTTTGTGAAAATAGGAAGTTGTTTTAAAGATGATTATTTCTTGAGATGCTTTGGGTGGCACTGTTTCAGGTATCTTCAAGTTCTTATAATTGCGAAAAATAGGGCTACTCAAAAACATTTTTGGCTTTTTCAGGAATCTTCAAAGTACGATTCATAAATGGAGCATGAAGTATTAAGGCTATAAAATTTTTGTTTTACATATAAATCCCAAAGGTGCCTTGAGTGGCGCTAGTGTATATATTTGTAATCAATAGTAATAATGTTTAGACGTTTCGTAACTTTATTGTTGCATCCTCAGGATAGATATAGATTCTATATCCTGCGTGAAACCCATATTATCAATTTTTACAGACTCCGTTGGTACGCAGATATTAAGTTTCGTTAACGATCCTCTTATTGTAATGTTAGAGTGGTGTATTATTTGCGGTTAGGTTAGTAAATAATAACAAAAGTCTTTTTTAAATTTTCGACGTTTCGCAGCCTTATTGTTGGATCCTCAGGACACATATAGATTTTATATCCTGCATGAAACCCATATATTTCCCGGATATTAAGTTTCTAAATGATTTTCGTTAACGATCTATTGTTGTCATATTAGAGAGGTGTATTATTTGGGGTTAAGAAATATCTACGGACCAACGGAGTAGGTAAAGACTGATATTATAGGTTTCATGCAGGATATTGAATCTATATGTTTCCTGAGGACGCAACAATAAAGTTGCGAGACGTCGACAAATTTAAATCAAGTATTACATAGGAATGAACAAAACTTTAATGAATCCAAGCAAAATAAAATAGCGGCCTAATAAAATATTTAAAAAATCAGGCTGAAAATATTATTTATTAAATTAATTTCAATTTTTGTGCAAGAATTAAACAAATCTTGTTCAATTGACTTTATATTTTGCAGCAAAATTAAATGTGAAAATGGAATCATATATAAATAAAAATATATAAGAAACATCAAATGAAAACCTTGAAAAGGTTTTGTGTATGCAACCAGTTTATCGTATTTTTATTAGTTCTGCAACGATCCACAGTCGCCGCTAGTTGCGCTTTTGTGCGAGTTGACGTTTGACAGTTTTGATCGGAAACGTAAACAGTGCCAACAGTGGTTTTTGAATTTAAATTAGGTGTATGCGATTGTTATTTTGTTGACACAAATTTTGGTAATGTGAAATAAATCTATAAATCTCACAGGGTATGTGATCTACATTTTTCTGAATATAACCGCATGCCAGGAATGAAAAGAGGTTTAAGAACAACCTCTTCTCCAACAGAAAGTTTACCTCATTTATTTCGTACTGGGAAGTTCGTTTATATAAAATATCTATCTATTTATACAAAGCAGAAATGCCTAAATACTAATACAATTACAATACAATACTAATACAAAAGAAGCCAAGAACAGAATTTTCATGGTTCTAGTCTTGTTTTTCATACAGAAGACAAAGAGTTTTCAAAAATTAGTTTTGTCATTTATATAGGATATCAAAACTTACCTAATGCTTTTATTGGATTACGCTGATTTAGAGGGCTTGAGGTTTTTAATATGAACTCATGTTTATAGGCTTGCCGTAGGGAACATGTCAAATCAAACAATAACAATACATGTAAATTGTTTTTAGAAATTGATGTACCTAGTCCAACAAGCAACAAACCCAGTAAAAAAGGAAAGAACCACAACTAGAATGTAGTGTTACCCGAGGAAATAAGAGTTGTTGTAGGAGGTAGGTATTATCTAATAGTTAATAACAAAAAACAGGTACATCTGACTGATAAAGCATAAAACTGTATACAACTAAATAATTTTACTAACACTGGCATTTAATATTCATTTAGATACACGAGCTAGCCCAACACTGGGAACTTCTAGAGACTTCTTTACCCTCAAAGAATGTAAAAAGCATTTTTTTCTAATAGTCATTATTTTTAAATATAGTGTTTATTTGACACAGTTCAATGCAATTCAAACATTACATTTTGGGTTCATCACACATAATACATGGGATCGTCAAGTCTGCTAGAGCTACAATAAAGATTTTTTTTTTTGGGATTAATGGACATCAGAAAAGAAAGTAAATTTATTTTTATATACTACAAAGGTTTTTTAGAATGGAATATAAAAGGTGAGCCAAAAACTCTTGAGAATGATAAATTCACTTTCTTCTTGCCTTAACACTTTGTTTAATAGGAAAATTACATGCGGATGCTATAAAATGTAACTTAAGAATTTTTTGACTGTGTGTTGAGTTGGTTCGGCTAACAATAAAGTGAAAAAGTTGCTTTTTGCATTTCCTGAAAATATTAAAAATAATGTGTTAGCATATATATCTTATTATATGTTTATGTGTTGTATGTTTTCAGATATGTCCGAGATATATATTATGAACAGCAGTAGTTCCAAAGCAGAGCCTTGGGGTACTCTACTCAATACATCATAGCTCTCCAACAGATATCTATTAATTCGGACTTCGAAGCTCCTTTCCTGTAGAAAATCTAAAATCCATCCAATAGGATGTATTATTATAAATATTGTTATATTTTTTCGTTTATTTAAAATTACGTGAGTAATTATATTGTGTATGATAGTATATATATGGGAATGGACTCTAAGGGAGCTCATAACGATAAGAGATTTAGCAAGGATTAATTCAGAGAAAAGTTACGCAATTTTGTTCTTACTTACTTTACATTTTTCAAAATTAACCATTACGTATTTGCGCATTATAATTAATTTTGGAGTTAAAACAAAACAAAGCTGAGACATGTTAATGTCATTTATTTATAACATTTCTCTCTTTTGTTCTTTTTTTATACTTATATTGGATTTTATAGTTTGTATCTTGTACCATTTGTAGTTCACATGTTTAGTCTGTGTTTTCTTCAACAGTTTTATCTATCTGTAATGAAAATTTTACAAGATCTAGATGTAGAAATAATAATAATAGTGATAGATATGAACAAGGTATTTTTTTATAATGTATTGACTTATATTTAAAGTTAAAAACTGATAATCGCTAGAGCATTTATTGTATCAGACAACATTTTTTTTAATGAAGTACACGACCACTACTTATATGCATTTTAAAAAACTTCTAATTTTTTATTGTGAGATCAAATTATAATTTTGAAATAAAACAGTCAAGATTTCAAGGAAAATGAGTATTTATTTTCTTATGGAGAAGGTGATTCTTTTTATTTGCAGTGAGACATTTGGTAGACCTAAATGAAAAACGGGATTCATTTAGGTATCACCCTGTATCTTTGTAGTGTATTACCTTATTACCAAATGATAATTAATACATGGTTAGTAAAAAAGACGAAACTAAGAAAAGATATAAATATATATTTTTGTTGAATGTTTTCTGTTTATCTTATATTTTAAAATAAAAACAAATTTTGAAAATTATACCATAATTTTTTGATTATATGGTTTAAACCTAAATTAGTTTTTTTTAATTTAGTGATAAGTCGGGATACAGCATCAAGTTGAGACGAAAATACTGTATATGACTATTTCTTTTTGCCTAGGAATTTTGTGCTTTTTCCCGAAAATTAAAAAACCGGTGTTTGAACCATATTTTTAAAGAATTGTCCCATTTTTATAAAATAGATTTCATTTTGTAGGTCGCATTTGAAAACAGAAAGTTTTCAATTTAAAAAAAAATATCTCTATATGTTTCCCAGGTTTGGTCCTTTTTATTTGTCATGTATTGTCAAAAAAGTGCTAATAAATTAATACACTACAAAGTAAGAGGGTGATACATAAATGAAGGCCGTTTTTTTTAGGTCCATCAAATTTAAAAATTATTTAAATTGGGCGCGCGCATTTAGTTTTAGAAAACTCGCGATAGATGGCGCCATCGCTGTCATTGGTTTGTACAGTTAACTGAAAAAAAAAGTTAGGCATCTCGTAACTTTTGCAACCACCCGAGGTATGGCGCTGCAAACTTTACAACAACTCGCAGCACGGCAGTTTGCATATATATGTGAATGGGATAAACTTGTACGAATTCAACATGACGTAACAAAATGGCGGTACGCGTTACTGTAAAAACTACGTATTGAATTTATTTTAAATTATCCCCAAAAGTCAAGTGAGGTATAGGTAGAAAGAAACTGCTAAAATATTGGTAATATAATAAAAATGTTTGAAAAGACAGTATATTTAAATATGTTGCTAAATGACTATGTACTGAATTGGGTCACACATCACTATTCCTAACAAATGGAAAAAAGATCATAACGAGGCAAGTTCCAGGTAAAGGGAATTTACCGATTGTTTACAATATTTTTTCAACTAAATGTGATTTTAAGTGAATTCCTTCGACAATGGTTTTCTAAAAAATCTTCTAAAAATTGTTTTTGGATTTTTCGGAACATATTTTCAGTTTTTTGTAAACTCTTGAACTAAATGGGATTTTAAGAGGATTGAGTAAAAATATGTTTTGATGTTTTTTTTCGTATTAATTCATGCACGTGGAAGATTCAGTAAAACACCAAAATTTAATTTTAATTTTCATCTGGATTTTCGTGTAGTTTGCTGGCAAACGGCATATTGTTGTTCAATTATTGTTTAGTCGGCTGTGAATGATGAAAAATCGGATGACAGACTCCTTGATGATTTAGTTTACGGTGGTCTAGTTATCTGTATATTATATAGTATAATTTTGGTTCTTACAAAAACATTTTTTTTAGGTTTAAAATTCTTTTCTCAAAACTTTAGTAAAGTAAAATATTTTGCACTATCTTTAAAACATACTAAAATTTTATTTAAGCTTAATTTACTAAAATTCAGGGAAGTATATTTTATTAGGTAAAACTTGCCAATTTAATTAACTACCGCCTACTTACGGTCATGTAGGAGTTTTTGTTACCTAGAAAAAAACTAATTTCCGTAAACTTTACTAACAAGAAGTATACTTTATCATATTCAGGAGAATTTAAAGTTGAAATTTTGCCCTATTTAATATCCATAAACTTGAGAGTACATTATGTAGGTATTATGTACAGGGTGTCAGGACTTGGTTGCAAAAGCAGGGTATCTCGCTTATTTTTAAAGATAGAACCTTGCGGTTTTCACGAACCTGAGCTAATTTTTTGTGAAACTCATGAAGCCCTAAACAAAATTTTCATAGCCTTCTTCGTTTATGAGATACAGGGCGAAATAGAAAATGTTGCATTTTGGAACCCCCCTCGTATCTCGGTTATCCTTTAACTTAACGCAAAGGGAAAAATTGCTGCTTATGCAGTTTTTTACGCTGGATCTAGTGGCGTAGTCATATTTTTCATTTGAGTTGTTATTTTTTAGATATGACCCAAAGCTTTGTTTTTTTAAATAGGACACCCTGTATATTTGTCCTTTTAAAAGCTTCTCAAAAATATATAATAGTAAAGGTCTATTTTAACAAAAATCCTAATTTTTATAATTATCATCCCAAATTTTGCAGTAGGCCATGCAAAACGATGCCGTTTTCTTTTGTTTCTTTTCTTTTCTTCTTGGAAGCAAATGACATTTCCCAATTTTGTACGCGTATATAAAATATAGCGCTAGTTTTTTCTATTTATTTATTGTGTAAAAATATATTTGTATTATTATGGTAGAAAACCAAACTTTCGAACGTTATGAAAAGTATGATATGTTAGCTTGTTTTATATTAATTAATGAAAATGTTGAAGCGGCTTCTGAGATGTATTTTAACAGGTTAATATCAAACCTCGTATGAAAACATATACTAAAGAAAATCAGGAGGCTGAGGAAATTACGGTTTTGGCTAATGCAGAAGCTCACCCTACAAACTCTTGTAGGGCCAGTGAAAAGAGCATACGGATTCCAAAAACTAGAGTTCAAGAAATTCTAAAAAAGCACAAATACCACCCATACAAATTTAGGCTCGTGCAGCACTTACAGCCAGGGGATACAGAGCGTCGGATAGTCTTCTGCAATTCGTTTCGAGAAAGATGCGATATGGTTAGAAATTTTGAAAGGAAGGTTATATGGTCAGACGAAGCACAGAAGACAGCAGGGCAGGTTTGGTCTAAATGTGTCCTGCTTCATATTAGGAACACATATAAAATTTTATATGTTTGAGGGAAATCTAACAGCAAATCGCTATATAGAAATTTAAGAGGCAGCTATACCTGAATTACTTGACGATGTTCCTCTAGCGCAAATTAACGAAATTTATTTTCAACGGGACGGTGCTCCTGCACACAATTCTGGAATGACGAGATTATTTCTGTACAATAATTTTACCAATCAATGGATCGGAACAAATGGACCTATAAGATGCCCCCCTAGGTCCCCAGATTTGTCGTTTTAGATTTCTTTCTATGGGGATGTCTGGAAAATAGAATTTACAAAGACCACTATGATAATGTCCAAGATTTAGGAAATGCAATAAGAGAAAATTTTCGCTATTTACAAAATCATCCCGTTATTTTGCTTAATTCCCTAAAACGAATACGAAAATTGTGCGAAGCATGCATAGAACAAAATGGAAAAGTTACTGTAGTTCTTATACGACAGTTAATTTTTGCTGAAAAGCTTGTTACATAATAATTTATTACTGTTTTGTTCTTGTGTTACATAAATCTAGGTAGGTGGTACTTTTTTGGTGCGAAATTATCAATACATATTTTGATAAATAGATTTAATTACATATTTATTTTGATTTATTGTTAGGATGTAGATATTGTTAACGACTTTAAATAAAGGGCAGCATTGTTTTGCATGGCCTACTGCAAAATTGGGGATGATAATTATAAAAATTAGGATTTTGGTTGTTGTTTATTAAAATAGACCCATACTATTATATATTTTTGAGAAGCTTTTAAAAGGACAAATCAATTTCTGGACAAATATACAGGGTGTCCCATTAAAAAAAACACAACTTTGGGTCATACCTAAAAAATAACAACTCAAATGAAAAATATGACTACGCCACTGGATCCCGCATAAAAAACTGCATAAGCAGCAATTTTTCCCTTTGCGTTAAGTTAAAGGATAACCGAGATACGAGGGGGTCCCAACATGCAAAATTTTCTATTTCGCCCTGTATCTCATACACGAAGAAGGCTATGAAAATTTTGTTTACGGCTTTATGAGTTTCACAAAAAATTAGCTCAGGTTCGTGAAAACCGCAAGGTTCTATCTTAAAAAATAAGCGAGTTAACCCGCTTTGGCAACCAAATCCCGACACCCCGTACAATATTTAAATTATCATATTAATCGTAACATTAATCGTAAAACAGAGATTGCCATGGCTACGACAAATGAATGTAACTAGTAAATTAAGAATAACAGTGACAGTTACCCCGCGCAACGTATATGTGAAGATGTTTTTAAAATAGATAATTTAAAGAGATACATTTTATGTAAGTTTTGTTAGAAGATTAACGATATTAAAATAAATCACAGTACATTGCCTTGCATAATAAAATTAGTAGAAAAGGCCGCTGTCTAATCTTTCCAAAAAAGTTGCTCTGCGGATGTCAAGAAAATAGTTTATCAAGAACAAAATAGTGTCCTATTAAGGAAGCAAGAAGTAATGCAAGAATTTAAGAAATATTTTGATGCCTTAGCTGCTAGATTAGAATAGTTCGTTGTTTATCTAAAGTAAATATGTAATATATGTTATCGACCATATAAAATTGTTTTATTATTGAAAGCCCAAACTTTGGAATAAAATATCTAAACAATAATGCAATAATGTAAAATTGTCTTATCACAAGCCATATGTCAAAAAGATTTCAAGTGTAATCACCTCTAGCCTACCCTGGAAGTAAAAAAATTCCGGAAACCCCACCCGTTGCTATGGTAACGTTGAAAAATAAAGGAATCGGATTGGCTATAAAGTACAGCTGTGAAATTTTCAGAATAATTTAAAATTGTATCTAATAATTTTCAATTCATCTTCTGAAAATTAATACTTATCGCGAGTCGAGAGCACTTGGGTAAGTTGAGAATAAAAACAGAAATATATTTGTGAAAGCATACAAAAGTTACAAAGTTAAATTTAAGGTATATTTTAAAATTATAATTTAGTATATTGGTTTTTCTAAATAATAAAAACTTATAAGGCCCATTTTAATGTTTCAAGTTTTAAATACTTTCAATTGTTTTTAAATACTTTTAGTTTTATATGTTTAAATACCTTTTTCAATATTTTTCCTATTTAATACTTTTAATATCTAAATAAATAATTATGGTGTAGAAATGATAAAGAACTCGAAGCTAATTTACTCGATTTAAATTTTCAATTGGTTCAGTATATAATAAATGTATTATACGATATGAAGTGTGATTCGTCATAATATATACCATCTAAACGTGTGTGCTATTTTCTTCGGGCTATATCGCTCATTACCAAACAATTCAATAAAGAAAGTTGACAATAACTTTATCGTGTTTTCTTTTTATGTAAAACAATAAAAATTAGGATAAGATTAGTCACTGTTTTGTATCAAGTTATGTCCTCATAGGAATTGGGGTCAATTACAACAAACCACACCCACCAGGGACATACCAGCCGGATGAGTATTTTTTTGAATTGTTACGCAGACTTTATTTGATGAATATTGTAATATGATGATCAGATTGTATTGTATTTGAAAATTTGGATTTTATAAAGATATAATCTTTGTATACAGTGCGATCCGTTAATTTGCTGCCTCCACCCCCTTTTATATTATAAACCAAGTAAAAAAATACTCTTTTTATGCATGGCGTAATTCAAGTTGGTTTGAAAATTCTTCCGCACACACTTATAGAATGAATATTCTTTTTGAAAACCGCTAAAAATGGACGTATTGTGTAAGTGTTTTTTTAATAAATTTAGTTGG